>JAGDQP010012120.1:0-51135 GCA_022664845.1 Lepisma saccharinum
TATATATATATATATATATATATATATATATGTGTGTGTGTGTGTGTGTGTGTGTGTCTTGTGAGGTATCGTTGAACAGCTCTTGATGAATAATCTACAAAACAATAAATAGTTTCTCGATAGCTCTCATATAAGGCGATATTTGAATTTTTGAAAATAAAAAAAAAACTTCGAAATCTACCTCAGCCTGTAAGCCTACCGAAAGGGATTTTTAATTTCACATCTCAACTGAATCAAGTTTAAATCACTTTTCATTGCACTTCTCAATTGCGTCAAGTTGGTATAACTTCTATATATTTTTCACTTCCGACAACTATTTAAATTTTTTCTACATTTTTCACAGAAGTTTGATTCTAACAAAGAGCAAGTTGGATAGCCTGTGGAAAAAGTAAAAAGTTGGAGAACCAGGGGTAGAATCCGGGTCATCTCGGCGATAATCTATTACTTTATTCTACAGAGATCCGGGGAAACGCTATAACGTTGTCACTTTCCTCGCGTTATATTGAACAAGTTCGAAACGCAGCCGAGTGAGTCGAAGTTTGTCAGAATATATTGTGAACAAAATGTTGACAATAAATCCTAAAAAGGTAACTCTGAGACAATTAAATTGTGCGTAAAACATTGAACATTCAATTGAATTTATTTATGGTCTATGGACGTTTGTGACTCCGGCAAGGATGCGTCTATAGGGTAAAAATGGCGGCAAAAGTCGGCCAAGATTTAAGCTGAAGTTTGTAGGTTCCCAGCATTTGCCTGGTTTGACTATGGAAAACCCCTGGAAGAACCTCAGTCAGGATGATCGCCTACTGGTATCGAACCCAGGACCTCTCGATTGCGAAGCCAACACTCTACCAGCTACGGCTGCTTTAATATTAAAAATTCTACTTAAGGAAGATATGATAAACTCTTCCTGTGCTTCTTGGATGCACAACACTATTAAAGTTTAAGAAAAAATGAATACAAAGTGTTAAATAAGTATTATTCCCTATAATGTGAGAATATTTCGATATTGAAAACAGACCTTTCATGCAGTGACTATAATCTAAGTAACTTGAGAGATTGTGGGGTTGACCTTAGTTACCAATTATTGGTGCCTTAGAAGGAAAAACGTCCGCACGTAGGGTGGTGCAAAATATTTTAACTTCGTTTCAACACTTAGGAGGGGATGTAGATTATAGCATTGATCACATCAATCATTCTGAATGATTTCTCGTTAATTACACCAGGCGAATGCCGACATGGTACAGTGCACTGGGACCAGGTTCGACTACCTTTTACTTCTTTCTTCTAAGAATGGATAAAAAGGCAATAGCCTAAGCGTAAGATGCTGTACAGCAGAGGTTCCGAATACTTTTGTGGCCTAAATTACTTTCGCGTTAAAATATTACGATTAATATAAACGAAAGTCACCAAGGAAGAAAAATTAGTTACTCTTTTTTTAAAAAGATGGTGGATTTTAGTGAAATACCACTATTGTATGCTTTTATTATTCAAGGAAATATCATTTTGAATACAGACACTGTACTGTGTGTTTTTTGTAATAAAGTGTAGTGTATAAGTCTTATGAGCATAACCTAAGGTAATTTATCACTATATATATATACCTATATATATAACGTAACCTATCTATCCTAGGATGTGGAGTTGTGGGATTTATGTGTTGTTCTGAATTTATACTCTAGAATGGGTTGCCTTTAGATACCACCCTGAATCAGGAATCTACGTAATATTCAGAAATGCTCTGAAGATATGGTTGGAATATAACAAGTATGAGATTCTTATGAAAGGTTTACAAATGACTAGTTTTGTTTTGAAAACTTAAAAAAAAAACGAACTTAAGCCAATATTTTGTTAACATGACATAAAAAATTAAAAAATACTTGTTTTGGCAATTAAACACTCTTGACTGGGTGTGTCAAAGTCAAAGATCCCAAAATACCTTCAATAAATTCAATTCAATTGAATTCTTGGCTACATTTTGAGGCATCAAGAAACTTGCTAGCGATTTTATTTCAGCGTCTTGTAGTGCTGAAGCAGATCATGAACTTTCCCTTATAGGCAGGCGTCCACGTTTTCGTTTGTTTCGCAACGTCTTCTCCAACAATTGTCTTTCGACTCTCTCTGTCTTTCACTTGGATTTGTTTTCAATTTATTTATTTCCAGAAATTCATTTTGAAACATATACTTACTTTATATCACTTGTTTCAGTCTTGTTACGTTTTTCTGTGGAACATCTTTTTGGGTGTTCTCTGCCTCCTTTGAAGGATTGCATCAGTTTCTTTCTTTCTCTTTCATAGCTCGTTTTTTTGTAGTCGGACGAACTAGGCAAATGCGCGTTGTTAGTATCGCATTAGTGATGCCTGGTATGTCATCACAGCTCCGAGACGTCTCCATAACAAGACATCATCATCAGAGTTGGAGGAAGAAGAAAATGTCAGTCAGTTCTTTTTGCTTACGGCTTTAGATGAAATGGGTGAAAGCTGAAAGAAAAGGATGAATCATTGCTACTGTCTGGTTTCTACTAGGGAGGAAAGGGGGAGGGGAGCGGAGACAGCGAAAGAGATTGTATGTCTTTTTCGCTGCATCCCTAAGAGTCCAGGAAACGAACTGTCGTATATCCTTCAGTCGTCCCTCAGTCTTGTATTTGGGGCTATGGTTCAGTGTTGCAACCTCGGTAGAGAAATATCTAACTTGATTAATCTGAGCTTGACGGCATCTTGCGCTACAGTCCGCGGGAGGTAATGGCTTCGACCTTATTGATGGTGTTGTGCCGGCATTCGTTTTGTAATGTTGAGAGAAAACAAGGAAAGTCCCATTCACTATGGTCACCATGCGAACAGTGTTTGATTCTCGGAATGGAGCTGTGAAAACAAAATTTGCTTACCTTTGCTCTAACGACTGCTGTCGCCTTCAAAATACTATCAGCACAAAGCGTGAGGCTATGATACTACTACGGGAAACAGTCTTTGAAATCTGTTTTTCAGAATGCCTTGCAGTGACGTTTTACACGTTGGGTTATGTCTGAAATACAGTATAAGTAAATTCCTTCAGGACATTTTTTAATTTGGGAAAGAGGTGTTTGTAATGGATTTCTTAGCCAGGAACTCACGAACACTTAATGCACCATGCGCAGGGGGCAATCATGTCTGACGATTCGCGGCACCATCTTTGCGGAAATTTTTCTCTTTCCAAAAACTCTGTTAGAATATGTCGCACTATTTTCATATTTATATTCAATTCTTCTACTAATCCGTTAGTCTCACAGTAAAATCTTTGAACTGGACTCCTTAAGGATCATATTCTGTGCACACTTTTGTAACTGTATTTACGTTTTCGGCTCCAAACTTCTTCGGTTTTCTTAAACATATTCTAAATACTTCAAAGAAGTGCTTAGTCCTTCTATTGGATGTTTATAAATGGTAAGACGTGTTGTTTTATATGGTAATAAAATGTTCAGAAAATTGTTTTTTCTTGTAAGTTGGAAAATGGCACTTAGCGTCTTATTGACTTCAAGTGTTCAATTCTTCTCACTTATTTTCCTCATACCAGAGACAAGTTGATTCCTCTGCTGCTCGAAAGCGAATGACTTACCTGACCTGTGGTTTATCTAAACGCAAGTTGGAACATGTCCAAATGTGTTGGGTATGTGTATTTGATGACATGGAGTTTGCTGGTCAGTTCTTCAAAAGTTTGCATTTGCATTTGCATCCACCGCTGCTCGAAGGGAATCTTTGTCCAGCTGCACAAGTCTCCCTTCTCGTGGCTTATCTGTGAGATTGATGTCCCAGACCAGAACCTCTGGAACCATCTCTGGCACTTTCGCACCTCTGGAACCATCTCTGACCATATACGGCATTGATGTTTCGTGCCGTTGCGCTGGCTGGATGTCCCTGGTGAAATTCATGTGGTCCTCCAACACTGCCATGATCTACACAAGCCACACTCCCAAAACGTGGAGTAGGCCGTTCCCCTTGTACACATTGCTGCACAATCACGTGCCCTATATGAGTCAGCTATAGTACGTGCCGCCTACTTCACTGTTCGCTCGTCAGATGGCGTCATTGCAGCGGGCTTCGCACATACGATATTACTTATGGGATAACACGACTGTTTGTAGTATTTGACTGTTCCGCAGCAGTTGTGAAACATGAATGATTGCTCGTGTCAGGACCAAATATTCTTATGCAGGTCACTCGTTCGTGAAAATCCAGCGGTTCATAGAGAGTAATGAGCGTGCGATCAACCATCCAAAACAATTGCCGGATTTGTCTCCTTGTGACTAATTTTCTGCTTGCAAAATTAAAGTTACCATTGAAAGGAATAACTTCCCAATATGGTGACGACTTCTAACGGGCCCTGAAACAGAGTCTCCACTCCATATCAAAAAAAGATTTCGAAAGGTGGATTCATATACAGTAGTCTCTGGATTCTCTGTAGTCCGACACATATTGGACCAGGTATTGTCGTGTTATAGATCCATGTCGGACTGGCAAAGTATCGGACAACAGAGACTCAACTTGCTTTGTTGGATTCCTTGAAGTCAGTCTCATTACATAATTGTCAGATCTTGAAGTATGGTTATTTAAAAGTTATAATTAGCAGTTTCTTGTTCTCGTGCAACTGACATGTTGCAACTGAGTTACTCTTTGTATGAGAATTGCGTTTGGACATACGGAGTCAGGTTGATTCTTTGTTCTTGCCAGTGGACTACCGAAATGGTATACATTTAGTTGTATCTCGTATCTCTCTGCCAGAATCATAATATTGTGCTGGTCGAAGGACTTTAGGTGAACTGAGACAATTTTTCCAGTACTGTTTGAAATGTAAATTATTAATATAGACAAGGGATTTTCTGTCTGACGTCGTGTGTTTTATCTGTGATGTTGTATGGCTGTAAACCGTGGACGTTGAATGTGCAAAAGACTGAAAGATGAAGAGTTACGCAAGGAACAATTGAGAGGCGTATACTAGGAGGAGTAATTAGGAAGGACAGGAAGATAAATGAATAGTGAGTGATCCTCAAAAGTGTGATCAAAACTATGGCGAAAGTGAAGTGGAGATGGCCCGGTCGCATAGCTAGAATAACAGATAGAGGAAGATGGACAAGAAATATTCAGCGTTGTATTCCCTGAGAAGAGGAACGACCAAGATGAGTAGACGAAGTCGAGCGTTTCCGCGTGGGTGAGAAAAGCATCGGAACGAGATTTGTGAAAAGAAAGTGAAGGAGGCCTTCATCCAACACTGGATAGAACGTGACTTCTTCCTCTTCTTATAGACAAGGACAAAGATAACAGAAGTAGAGAGTTGTGAATAGAGCCAACTTATTGGAGAGCAATGAAAGATTAAAACCTATCATATTTACTAGTAAATCACAGATATCGTGTAACTACTGCTCACTGTCAGTTTTCAGAACCCTACTATTTATTATGTTTATGACAGTAGAGAGTGGTGTTATTGGATTACTTTCTGGGTAAGTGTTAAATTTATACCAATCCTAAAATGTTGTCATTGCCCGAAATGCTTGGAATACCAAAAATGTCTTTTTTTTTAATTCTGGGAAATTTTTGAAATCCCATAATCTCCCAATCGTTGTATACTCACAGTCTTATGGTTTCCAGAATTCCCTATTCGAGGAACGTTCAGAATCTGGTAATCACGGAAATTTCGGTAACCAGAGATCTATGAATTTTTAGAATCTAATAATTTATAGAACTACGGAATTCAAGAATTTCCGGGAAGAGTTGCTCTAATAATTTTCGAAATCCCTGATCTAGGAACTTCTTTAATCCCTGTAGTTCGAATTTTAATTTTGAATAACAGTGTCTCTGACTGTTTTGGAGTCAATAAACTTTTGGAGATACGAAAATCTGGGAAATTTTAGGTTCCTCATATTTAGATGTTTTGGAAACTTGGAATTTGTCGCTGTGCTGACTGTAAACCGAACTAAGGTTTCCCGCTTACTTGGCGAGGACACTTATCAGCCAATGCAACACCCAATGTTGCATGTATACTTTTTAAAAAGAAATATTGTATTGTGAATGGGAGTTACATCTAAAGTACGATTTACAAGAAGAAATTCCTTAATTACCTAATATAAGTTGCTTTCGACACCAGTAGATATTGGTATTTGAACTAAAGCCTGAGAAAAAGCACTAAATACATAACGGTTGGCCGTCGTGTTGATAGCACATTGGTGAAGAGTTGACTTAATGACGGAGAGATACGAGTAAGTTTCTCGGGCTGTGAGTGATCGACCAATTGTTCAGTGATTTTGTTTTAACGCCTCGAAGCTTTCTTTACCTCTGCGGGCTATGCAAATGTTTTGTTCTTCATGTTTAAAATGATTTCCTGGTTAGAGGCCATGCACGAATCTTCTCTAAATTCACAGTTCCATGTAGTGCTATACCTGGACTCAAAGGTTTTGCGGAAGGTGAACCGATGATGGCTTTCCTTTCTTTGGATGGAGATGCCAATTTAAGAACGGGCCTTCTAGTTTAAAGTCAATTCCTATTAATTGCGTTTAATTTGTTCCAACGAGGAATCGAATTCGGGACACTCTAGATTGTGAAAACGACAAACAACACAACTTACATGCCAGACGCAACATCAAAATAATGTTGTTGTTTTAAAAAAAAAAAATCTTTTATCGTCCACCAGAATGGAGATTTGTGCATAAAACCGAGGTCGCAACACTGAAATCAGTTTCCATCCTGTGATTTCCCCCCTTTTTAACAGACATCCTTCCAGAAACTACCAAACTCGGCAAGAGGTCTTAGCCTTCTTCCTTTGTCATCGGGAACAAGAGGGACATAACTCTTATCTGGAATGATTCTTGTGTTGTCTTCGATGTGTGTGAGCGACTACTGAGGAGGGGTGAAGAAAAGGCGGGAGAAAGAATGAAACACAAGAAGCGAACCAAGATACATGAAAGTGAAAGAGGGGAGACGAAGAAGTGGAAGATGAAGAAAAAGATAGATGTGGAGGGAACAGGATGGCAGTGATGAGTAATAAATTCTTTTTCAGGAGGAACGACTTTCTTCCCGAATAGACTGATAGACGGGACAGCCAGCACTCAGAAGGATCCGTTTGGTAGTTAAGTGTATTTTCTATCATGGAAGATTTTCTCTAACACAGTCACCAAAAATATTGAAGAGAGAGAATGTCCTTCTTCACATTCCACACGAACATAACGGAGATCTCTACATATTATCTCAACGAGGTACGATCTGTGGGTGGCTTAGAAATGAAGACATTCATCTGAGCTAACGATCTCTTGGGGGACAGTCTCAAGGCTTTCAGTGTATTTCCGGTTGGCTTCTGAAGAGTATTTTCTGTAGTTCTGTAGATTTGCTGGATGACTCTCCCAGTAGGAAGTCCTCGTTTAGAGAAGAATGTCAGCTCTTGATTTGACTTTATTGTTTCTATAGATCGAGGATATGGTTTAGTAGTTGCGCGTTAGCCTCATTATCTAGAAGTCTGTGGTTCGAAACTTTAAGCTGATTAAACTTAGATACCGCGCAGAAAATTTGTTTCTTAGTTTTCTGATTGTTTGTAGTAGTTAAGTTACCACTTACCAGGGAGCAGTTGTAGCGTACCTTTTCAAAGTTATATTGATCCATACGATATTTGTGTTAAAGGATTCAATATCTCAGTAGCTCAGTTGATTGTGTGCTGGCTTAGCAATAGGAAGGTTCTGAAAAGTACCTCAGTGGCCGCCTATCCTGACTGAGTTTTCCTAAGTTTTCTACTTCCACAGTGCATTGATGATGTGTTCAAATGAACACTCTTACAGTATTACCTATATCGGAATTTTGTGGAACACGAGTTACAACACTTCAAAGTTTTAGAAATTTTATTCTGAACGCCTGAAGGGTAGGCAACACTTCATACATGTGTGTTGAAGTTATAGAACTTAAAGACCATTGACATGATATATCACTTGACCTATGTTGTCATTTAAGAAAATTGTACTTCTTGCCACTTGACCACACTAAAATGAGCAGCCTGCAATGCTTGATCACGATGGCACATTTCTGCTGAGATTAATAGGGGTGACTGTCCTGGAAATCAATTGATTATGAAATTAACGGGATGGGAAGTTTTCTTTAGGTCATTCTGTATTTATATAATCGTATTTGGCAGGGTTAAGAGCAATTCATTACCACGTCAGTTTCATCAATAACTTTAATCTACCATTTACATTATCTTCAGTGCAATCTTTTATATAAAAGTGAATGGGAAATCCATAACTTCAACACATATGTATGAAGTGTTGCCTACGCTTAGGCGTTCAGAAGAAAATTTCTAAGACTTTGAAGTCCTGTAACTCGTGCTCCATTAACCTCCGAAACGTAGTACTAGCAGGAGTATTCATTGGAACACATCATCAATGCACTGTGTAAGTTTCATGTTGATTTTCTTGTGTCACCGGAAACAGTTTCCTTGTGAGTCAAGTTCGGACGTTACATCGCATGCATGATTTTCCTTTATATGACACACAATACAGTCAATACCCAGTAGAGCCAACATTTTTCCTCAACGCAGTGCGTATGAATCTCTCCTCTCGCCTTTGGTAATCTAATAAATGTTGAATTTGAATTTATTTGTAGCCTTTAGGCATCTTTGGCGAAGGCCAATTAATTTGTTTGGTGAAAATATATGTAATTTAAGTCAAGGTAATTTGTATGATGAGAAGCATATGTTTCTATTTGGACTAGTTTAGTTTATTACGTAGGTGCTTATGAATGAACTTTCTTTACTAATTTTTTTTATTTCTCTCTTTAATTGTAGGTGAGTACCAACTTCGATTTGCTGATATCTTTCTACAAGTGTATTGAACTCAGATTTGTAAGTGCGCATACATTCCTTAAATTGGCATATTTTTCTTTTAATACATTAACGAAATTATGTACTTCCATAAACTAAGACTAATGAATTTTATTATGACTTTCTTTTTACATATATTACTCAATATTCAAAATTTACTAATCCAGCTCCCGAGTTCAGTGGTTAACGGTGGGGACTCCGAGTCGTTACTGGAGAGGCAAACGGTTCGAGTTCTACTGTCGGTCATCCTCAATGATATCTTTGAGTATTTCCAGATATTTACTAGGGAAAATGCCGGGATTGTAGCTTAATTATGGTTCTGACTGTTGCAATACCCATCCCCTTCACGGTAAAGTGATAGCCGATGGACGTCATCCCTCAGATAGGGTCTGTTTGAATGTGTTTAACTCTTAGCTGCGTGCTCAGCAGTACTTGTGTTTCTTTTAAAATAAAATTTTACAGTTAACTTTTAGAATAAGGAAGAGTATGGCGAGGTATTAAAAAGGATAAAGGATCCGGGATTTATTTCGAGCGGTAATCTATTTCTAACTTGTAATAAACAGTAACTTTGTATGAAAATTATATTGCCTTCTTGGCTTAGCTTTGACTTGTTAGGGTCAACGGCTTATTTAAATGAATAACTAAACAAGTACACGATACCAAAATCACACATAAATTTTTTCGTGGATGTGTCGGGAAAAATCAAGTAATTCAGATGTGTTGCATATGCTCTTTGCGTAAGTGAGAAAATTCTCACATGACTAGAAATTTACGTATATCGAGAGCCGTGTGTAATTTAATGTAACGAATCCAACAAAGACTACAATATGAAGCAACCTCAAAAGGTTTTGGGGAATGTGTTAATTTTTTCGCCCGCTGACTCTACGTGACACACCACCAAAGTTTAGAAACAATTAAAAGTGTTTCGAGTAGGAACTAGTACAGATTACGGCTGTCACTATCCGGATAATTGATATCCGATTGATCGAACAATTCGGATACACGAAATTCGATTATTTCAATCACTTTCATTATCCAAATAATTATCTCGATAACGAATAGTCGAGCAATTAGGTCAGATAACGAATAATTGAACAATTATTTATAAACGGTTAACGAACATTTGAAAACTGTTTGTTCGATTATCCAGATATACGTTTGTTCATTTTACGCATAACCATTTAATCAACTATCCCGATAGTCGTTCCTTAGTTTTTTCTGATATTCGATTATCCGTATATGTCTTTAATCGGATTCAAGTAATGAGATTCGGATGAATAATTATCCTGATAATTTTGATAGCCCTAGTTTACATGTTCAGTCATTGGCTCATGATAATGTGTGTATAATGAAACAAAATGCTGTGAAGAAAACTTAAAGTAGTGAAAGTGCAAAGAATACAAAAGTACTGAAAAGAAACGTTGCAGCCCTTTACCTGTACCAATCTAACCTGCTTATATTTCAAATCTGAAGTCAACTTCTCTCTACCTACTTTTATTGAGAGACTAACTTGCGTTTAGACCAGATACACCTCCTAGTCGTCGTGCCCCCCCCCCCCCAACTTAAACAAAAAATATACTGTTAAAAATTGATATATAAACTTCGCAAAACTCTACCTATACCGTACCCTCTAACTTTTGACTTTACACCCTCTAGCTGAAAATCATGATGGAATCTCTGTTTTAGGCGGATAAAAGAAATTTGGAAAAGTTTCCCATTATTTGCTGGTGCAGATGGAGCTAAAATTAAATATATATATAATGAACCACAATAGAACAAAACAATAATTAGAATTTACTTAAGTTTGTAAAGGTAGAATATGATGTTAGTGATTAGATTATTGTATATGTTCAATATTATTTCAGTATATGAAGCAAAGCTTCATTGAACAACCAGCGTGATAAAAAGAAACTAATAATTTTTAGTGCAAACGACCGTCAGCAGATGGGTCTTTGTTGTTGAAGAATAAAGTATAGGTACCATTGACTATACAATTCTATGAGCATTGGTCGGCAAGCGGAAACCTTAATGAAAATTATTTCTTTAAATAGTTGTATGTTGTTGTTATTGTTCAATATTCTTAATACGATATGTTATCTATCAATAAGGACACTTGGAAATGACTTCAAGTAGAATTTACTTTAGTATTTGAACAAGCTTTCGTTCTTATAGGTGTAATGGGTAGTTCGTTATAAATAGTTGCTTGTTATCCTTCCACATTCTCGTGGAAACCCACAGCCAATATCTTTCAGATTTAAGTCATAACTCAACATTTATTCCTGAATGGAAAAGTTCATGCCCGTATACAATTATAGGTCTTAGAATCAACAAATATATCCTAGTTTTGATCTTCAAGGACAGGTTTCAAAGAAGAATTGTTTTTTAGAAGCGAAAATACTTGCAGTCCCTTCTTGTTTCGTTGATGTGCTTTTCGAAATTTAGTCTTTGATCAAAGGTGCATCCGAGATATTTTTGCAGAGTTTGTTGGTTTGATCCTTATGTTGTTAATAGATATAATTTTGTCCTCTTTATCCTTTCTGGTTCCTCGTCCTTTTGGGTAGAAAATTATGAACTGCGTTTTCTTTTCGTTGAGTATTAATTTCCAAATTTTGCACCATTTAGTGAACTTTTTAGCTGCTTTTTGTAAGTTTTTAATGGCCGCTGAAGCAGTCTTGGCAAAAAGTCCAATATTCCGTATCATCCGCAAATAATCCTGGTTGTATTCTATTATTTCGAGGTGTTGGTGTGTCATTTACATATATAGAATAAAGGATGGGACTCAAAGCCTGTGGAACCTCTCTTCAGATGTAAATATTTTCTGAAAAATCTTCGCCGGATCTAATTTTTGTAGTTTTAAGTCAGAAAGTTCGTTATCCACAACTCAATTTTCATATCAAACTAAATCACAAGATTTTGAGACACCGTATCACACTTCAGGAACTTTTACAGTTCAGTAAATAATATAACTTCAGCGGAACGAGAGACATATCTCAACAACATTTACATCTCATCTAACACCGATGCTTCGAAGCCTAAGATATCGATGAAACATCAAATGGCACCTTGGTGCGGGAGGGGGGGGGGGGGTCCTGCTGCAAAATTCATTCAGTTTACAAACTAATGTCAAAAGCAAATAATAGAAACAATAATATACAAAGGACGAAAGTAGCCATTTGGTAGCACACTACAGTAACCTTATATTCTAATCCTAGCTCCAACATATCAGAAAATCTACCACTATTTGCTTATTTAGAAAATACAGAAACCTTATTATAACAGCAGATATTAATTGTCCCACTACTTGATGGGAGACTCCAAAACAGACAACAATGGTACTAGATTATTTCAATTTCTTCTACAATCACCGCCTATAAATATCAATGTCGGCTCGACTAGATTCTTCAATAACAGTGAAACGTCGCCAGACAAAATTTTGTTATCTCCTTCAATGGCTAATAAATTAAACAAAAAAGCAAGTAAACAAGAGTTTGACATGCGATCATGGGGAGGTACTATTACAATTTAATATGAAAATAACCAAAAATTACACTATTTCAACCTATCCGAACTACTACAAAACCGATTGGAAATTATTTAGATGAAAAATAGAAGAAAAACTATCAACAATACAATCTCCTATTCTTACCCCAGAAGATTTTGATTATGCATACAATTCTTTAGTTACAGTATTACAGGATGCACTAAATAGTACAGTTCCAAAACAACAGATTATCCCACATACAGAAAGACTTCCATCTGACATCCTTTGTTTAATTCGACGAAAGAGACAGCTAACCAGACCTTTTCATTGGCAACCTTTAGAAAACACGAAACACCAAATTAATAACCTACAAAAAGAAATAAAATATAAAAGTATTAACTTTAGATATCAAAAAACTTCTCACTTGTGATTTGACCGAAAATTTCACAAAATTCTGTAAAGCCATCTCGAACACAAGGGGCAAATTCCGAAGACATCATCTTCCCAGCAAGATGGATGATGAACCGATCCATACTAACAAGAATTTTGTAGATGTCTTTTTCAAGATCTTCAGGAATAGAATAGGAACTGAACGAACCTACAGTAATGATAAGTTATAAAAAGAGATTAAGGAAACGGCTTCAAAAATAAGATCTCTCATCGACCATTTTCAAGATATAACCGAACCTAACAGAAATGACAGATATACAGGCAATATAAATATTCTCCTGGACGAAATAACAAAAGAGGAAATTACAAATATTATCAAGAAAAAGAGAAACACAGCACCGGGAACGGATAAAATACCATACATCGCACTGCAAAGATCACCACATCCCGTTTTTAATATTCTCACGCAGATATTTAATGCATATCTGAAAACCGGATTCATACCGCAGAAATGGAAAAAACGCATTCACAATTTTCATCCCTAAACCTACTAAGAGCCATTTTTTCAACAGCCAACTACAGACCAATTACGCTCACCAATACAATTGCAAAAATCTGTGAAACAGTTCTATCAAAAAAGGATTAACCTATACTTAGAAGACTCAAATATTTTAATAAAAGAAAAGCAAAAAAAAAAAGCAGGTCTCAGAGCTAACGTTTCTACTGTAGATCAATTAATGCGGATTGTTACAGATACATAAATAGCCCTTAATAAAGGATGGTGAGCTTAATTTTCCTACAAATGCAAATTACAGGATATTAAGACATCGTATCACACTACAGGAACTATTACAATTTTTTTAAAAAAATAAGAAACTCACAGCGAAACGATAGATATAACTGAATGATAGTTACATCTTATCTACCACGGATGCTACGACGATGAAGACAAAGACATCTGCACAAAAACCATATGTCACTTCAGTTTGATATCTCCTTACCTAACCTTCATCTTACACCCAACTAGCCACAGACCTTAGAACAGACTTTATTAAAATGATTAACTTTCTTTCTATTCCCAAACTTATTAACAGCAATAGATATGAATTCACAATAAATAATAACACCCATATAAAAGCCTATAAATTATAACGAAATCCTGTGCAAACATTTATATACTTTATACACAGTTTGTACACTTACAAAAATATATAATAAAATTGTCCACTTCCAGTTCAAACGATTATGGACACCAAAACAACAAATCCAATAACAGTTTTTCTCTGGCTGTTTGTTTTGGTGCCGAGGTGCGCTTCTGGGGCAGAGTTCATTCAGTAACACACATAATTTTAAACTCCAAACAAATATATAAAATCAAAGGACGAAAGTAACCATTTGAGCTAGAAGTCCTCTGACTGCCCTGCGGGCAATTCAGGAATTTACTTGCGGCTCGTTCTTATATAATATATATTATGATTAAATATATAACGAGAGCTTGTTCATATACTAAAGTAAATTTTACTTGAAGCCATTTCCAAGTGTCCTTATTTATAAATAAAATATCGTATTAAAAGTATTGAACAATAACAACAACATACAACAGTTTAAAGAAATAATTTTCATTAAGGTCTTCGCTTGCCAACAAGATCTACTTTCACTTGTGTTATCCGAGGAATCCCCATTAATTTCAAGATGGAAGACATCTTACCTAAAACAAAAACAAAATATCCAATTACTAACGTAATCAGAATATGAAATGACAGAGGTCCGATTCCGCTGGCCGGTATCTTTACCAATGATCCTTCTCTGGTCAGCCATTTAATTACAAATGGATTTTCAATCAGATTTAATAGATACAAAGTGGAAAAACCTAAAACTGAACCAAGACCAATGCCATGTTATAATTGTATGTTATACCATGAGGAATTACGCTGCCATAACCAACCACATTGCTTCAAACGCGGTGAATATCATCAGAGCTTCAAATGCTCCCCAACAGAAACTACTGTACTTACTGTAGACGACAGGGACATCGAACTGCTGCATCCAACTTCCCGAAAAGACCAACGCAGGGTATCTTCATCTTACCAAAGAAGACATTCCGAAAAAAGGAGAACTTCAAATCATGTGATTACCAATTGAATCTGGATATGACATTAATGATCCAAACACTGCAAAATTTTCTGACATTCAAAAAACCTGAAACTATTATACCAAAACAAAATCAGTGAACTTACCACTGGGATTACACAATGGGTTTCTACACCATTAACCTTGTGGCTTTTCCAGCAGACATGCAACAACAGATTTTGACGATTATTAATACTGCTTCGGAGGAAATTCTTTGCTGTCGTCTCAACGTTTTACATTCAGCGGATGGATACATCTTCATTGGGAATGAACCTTTTTTACAAAGAAGATAAAAACAGAAATTCACCCAGCAACCGTCTACAAACTAGAAACACATTAGCACAAACAATTAACAGAAAAATTTACGCACAGTGACTACTAAACATTTATTTTGTGCCAACTATTTTGCGCCTAAAATCGTTGCCATGGATTCGAGAAAACACGAAACAAGTTATTACTGCAATGCACGTTCGAAGTGGGTACACCAACAATAGTAGAACAACTCTTCTATAAATCAACACTCTAAACCCACTCTTACATTTAATACCCACCTCTTCCTTGAAATCTGAACCAAAAATTAATTAATAAAATAATGAAATCTCTCCCATACTTACTGCTTCAACTAATAAACAAAACTTCCTGAATTATCTAATAAATACTTATGAATAAATACAATCACCGTTTAATAAACAAACAGTAAAAATAAAAATAAAGTTCAAATCGCCTAGGTAGGTTTCCTGGATGTTTGCTTGGAGAAGGGGGGCCGCGGCCCCCCTGGATGGGGGTCCCATTTGAAGATTTGCTTTCAATCAAATTAATTACAATATCTTTCCACATAAATATTGATAAATACAAAGGACGAAAGTGGCCTAAGTGGCCAGAAGTTTCGCCTTTTGGCCCTGCGGACCCGTGGTAATTTACATTTGAATTCAATTCGTTCTTATACTTTCAGAAATATGTCGCAATTTGTCGAATGTGCCCTTAATTTCCAAATTTTCTATTTTTTGACCTATATTCGAGAAAGTTTGACATTGATACAGTGGAAATAACATGACAATTTTAGAAGGATCAGGGCTTATTAATCATTCTTCTTACCGTTAGAGAGAAAAACAACATAGTTTTTGGTACACCGTCCCTGTGTTCTTCCATACAAATACTTGATGTAATACGCCAATATACCTGGGTTCTCGTCCTTTTCGTAATTCCTGCTGGCATTCGAACTGGGCTCACTCTGCCGTCACAGTTCCTTTCTCTAATTCTCACAAGTAACACCGCGCTCCTTTGAATCCGGAATGGCGGAATGCGATACATATCCTCAAATAGCCAGTCCTAATTAAGATGCATATGGATTCCCATCGTCAGTCAAGAATGGGTTCGGCAGTTATGGGCCTGTAAAGTTAATCCATAGGAAATTCCACGTCTAGGCATTTTCTTGAGTCTCTTTCTGCTAATCTTATGTAATATACTACACAGAAACCATACAATCTATAAAGCACGAGAGGCAAATGGAAGATAGCATTCAAACAGACAACCAGACTGAATTTGGTTTAAATAGAAGGATTGCTATTGAAGGCACATTGGAAGGATTCACAGAGAACAATCGATTTGCAGACCGAGAAACAGAGCATGAGAAGCACAGAAAGTTTGCTCACAGTGTGTACTTGACAAAAGCTAAGTCATTACACTTGGAACACGTGTCACTGTCGATTGAATCAGAACATTAATCGTGAAGGGAAATCCACATTCCTGGTGCTTAGTCCAAGTAACCAGCTTTGTAGAAAGCGTACCGAATCAAGTTCCTCAACCTGGGAGCGCTGAACTGATAGAGCGTGAACAACTGGAACGCCAAGAATCGGTCACGGTGCCACATGTTCACAGTACTCATCAACACCAGTGTGTCAGTTACGTAGCGGATGAATGATTTGTACTGCCTGAAGAGGTGCATATCCAATGGTTGAATCTTTCCTGTACACCCTCCAGGAATCAGCCTCTTCTTGAAATCAACATCTGCGGGTTTAAGGGCGTTAGAGAGATTGTCATCCTTGTTTGCAGACCACGAGCCCATGAGCAGAAGGATCTTCTTTCGATCTGTTTCTCGATCTGCACATGGGTTGTTCTCTGTAAATGCTTCCAATGTGCCTTCAACAACAATACTTTTATTTAAACCAAATTCAGTCTTGTTGTCTCTTTGAATGCTATCTTCCACTTGCCTCTCGTGCTTTATAGATTGTATGGTTTCTGTGTAGTATATTACATAAGGTAAGTAGAAAGAGACTTCAAGGAAATGCCTAGACGTGGTATTTCCTATGGATTCCTATGTTAACTTTACAGGCCCATAACTCCAGAACCCACTGCTGACTGGGAATCCACATGCATCTTAATTAGGACTGGCTCTTTCAGGATATGTGCCGCATTCCGCTATTCCGGATTCAAAGGAGCGAAGTGTTACTTGTCACAAGGCAATGAGACACTGCTGAGAAGAACAATTCGCTACCACTCGTTCTAGCAGCGTTGCCAACCAATGAAGTTGACAATCCACCAGTCACGAATAAAAGCTAAACAGTTTGTCAGGAAATGCTAGATCTGTAATTCTCTGAAGCCACACTGTGAGTGTACACCTGACGCCTCCCTCCCTGCGTTGTTCTCACTGTTAATTAGAGAAGGGAAAAAACGTAGGTTAATTTGGACGTCATACACCGGCCAGTTGGAGATAACTGTCTCCTCGTTTAACGGCAGTTGAGTTCAAACTAAGAACTGTTTTAACCTATAAACGACTCAATACAATGTTGGTAACGTTCATTACGCCTTTACTGCAAGTTGTAGCATAGGGTTAGCTAAGAAACAGAAGTAGAAGGTAGAATCAGGTTAGAAAGTCCATATCACATGGTACTCAGGCCGAAAATTATGGTATTGTACTGTACCATCAACACTAAAAGGAAGGAAACTAAAAGTATTATTGTTTTCCGGACATATGTTGTCGAATTGTTGGGTACCTTCTAAAGAAACATCTGTTGTATAACTTAAATTGGTATCTTTCAACAGTGACTAAGCCTTGAAAATTTTTGGTTTGTCGATGGCTTTTTAGCGACACTCCACCATGATTTTCAACACTGCTACATGCGCACACTCGATGCGCGACCCACTTCCGTTCGTTTTCACTGTTTCTTTCTGTCTTCCGGAGGGGAAGAAAACCGTGCTCCGACGTCATTCATCGCCGAGTTGGAGATGACTGTTCTAGATCGATGATATACGACAAAACCACTTGAACCCAACTGCTACAACTGGATTTATCTTAACAGTACTCTACGACCTTACGATGATTCTCTGTGTTGTATCTTATTCTATGTGGTATTATTGCCGTGTAATGTTTATGAAAATCTTAACGGGCGTTTCGTCGAGTTAGCCACAAACTTTCTCAGAGACGTTATGACGTAAATTTGTTTCCCATATTTGTTTACTCAACTGGGACTTAATTTATAACTTTCCTTTTTTGTTGAAGGTGTGTTCCAATAGATTCTCTGATTATTGTTTTTAAAATAATTGCTTTTTATGAACTATCTTGGCCTCTCCTAACTAATGGCCGGCTTACATGTATCCAAATATTGTGCCATTGCTCCCTTATTTCTTTCTTATTGCTCTTGTTACAACATTGAAAAATTCTCCGAAACATTTCTGAAAAAATGCTAGGCAACCATATCTACCTGGAAATTCCCGATAACTAACTAATAAAAATCATCCATCATTTAGTTTTCAGGAGTACTATCGAATCTGGAAGCGAAATTTGAACTTTTAAATATTGACTGAATGGTTGTTATCACTAAGTGTATACACACATATAAGTAAGCTTATTGATAAGTATGTCAGGTGGGTAAAGTTACAGAAAGGGACTTTTTTACTATACAATCAACTTGTAATTGTACTGTTCAACTGTACTGTTTCACCTGCTTTGTTTTAATAGGCAGTGCCAACAATAATAATATGCTGGGACAGCGAGTAGACGGTTCTAGTTATCCTGAAACACTTTGGAGAAAGTTGAAACCTTTAGGCATGCCATTGGTAGTACTATTAACGGTGGTTTTATATACTTGTACTTCTAAGTTCAAAACCAAGCATTGTCCATAACTCGATCTTGTAAGTCCTGTACTTTTCAGTACAACATAGAAGCACTTGAAGCAGAAATCCCCATGGACCTCCTAGGGCTGAACGAGATCTTGCATATGGAGGTTGGACAGCAAGGAAACTGTGAAGAGAGAAGAGAAATAGTGAGATCGATCAATCAGAAGCGTTCCGCAAGACAGCAGGGGCGAAGCTGGTCCATCTAGGCCAGTCTATATGTTGAGGTGTAACCAGAAAGAATGCTTCAGAACAATGCCGTCAGCTTGCTCAACACTACAAGAGATCATGAAACGGATACGGGATAGTACATCCCTAATATGACTCCAGAAACCTGACTCCAATTTAGTTGAATTTACCACCCCACTAGCCAATTTCGAATAAAATAACACAGCTATTCTGAGTAGGGAGGAACCAGCGAGCAGGTTACAAACCAGTACAGACAGTTAGTACCGAGGTTGGAAGAAGAGTGGGAATTCACCTTGGAAGAGCGCAAGGCCAACTTGGTTCGGAGGCCACGACGGAAGTGGTCCAACTCTCAAAGATTATGGCGTTGGACTTCTTGATGAGAAAGCAACAAGCAACCACTAAAACTAAACATTACGAAACATCTTGTTTCCAAAAGGCAAAGAACACTCCAGAGAGACAAGAAGACATCGCCATCCAAACTTCCCAGTAGGAACACCATGTTGAACACCATATTCAACAGACCTGTTGAATACCTTGAAAAACCGCAAGGAAAGAAACTGCAACATAAAAACACCGGCCGTTGTTACTTCGAACAAAACATTTTGAAAATCGAAAACTGTCTTTCACCGAAACAATAATTGAATGCTTGTAATAATTGAAAACTCTTTTCCAACCAACAATTCCCACAAGTTGCATAGAAAAAGAAAGAGGAAAAGAAGCAGACCTACAGGAAGAAAATAAGAAATAGAAGTCTTAGAGAAGGACTTTCGTCCCGACCACATCAAATACTTTGACTCTGATAAAGGCTATGATACTTTCCGGGAATAATCCGGTAAGGCATTACCAGAGGGCGCTACGTGAGATAAAAGCAAACATAGCGAAATAAGGAATGTCTCTCCCAAAATCAAAGAGAAGTAATATGAAACAAGACATACGTCACCATTGTACACCAGAGCACACTGGTCATCTACAGAAGATGTTACAAGTTACAACTCCTTACAATTAAGATCAAACAAGGAAACAGGGGAACATTGTGTCCAGCCAGAAAGGTTAGGGCACCACGTGTCACATGCGGGCCCGCGTTATCTTGCTGAAATGTGATCCCCGGTAGGGCCTGCGTTAAAGGAACCACAATCGAGTCCAATACATTGTCGATGTACCGTTAGCTGGTCATATATCCGTCAATGCGTAGGAGCCGAACGGATATGGAATCCGCGATCAAAGGTGGAAACTTGCTGGCAGGGCTGCCGCATTCGACGACGAGGCATCATCTTAGCACCATACACACACACTCACGCCACACCAGCAGTCGTCTACGACTGCACTCTGGTTCTCTGGCCTGCCTCTGATTACTGTTTCTAGATGGCATAACCGTTTCCTCTGATGGGTCACGGAGCCTTCGTGCTAATCAGTTATTTAACTTCCCGTGGTCTACATATTCTGCAAATTTTGCTTTAATCCGATGTCTCCTTGATGTTGTATTATTAATGGCGAGCCGTGTAGTTAGCGATGTAACAAAATTATGTTTAGCTATAAAAAACAATTAGAACTGACTTAAATTTTTGAATTTTATTTAAGGTCTTTAGTAAACTTTCCTGTTATTTGTTCAAGGTCCAATTTTCAGTTTTGGAGGTCCTGATTTCTATTTTTGTTCAAACCCTGGTGTTCGTTGTTTTTTTTTGTTTTTGTTTTTTTAGCGTTCAAGCCCTGGTGTTCGCTTTTATCCATTTTTTAAAATCCCAATTTTTGATGACATTTTGTTCAACCACCAATGTTTGATAGTTTTGTTAAAACCTCGGTTGTACCGGTGGTTTTTCTTTCCAGAAACAATAAAACAAAAAAAATGTATAACAAAAAGGTCCACATAAAAGTTGAAATGCATTTAGGAAATATATTTTAGTGGAAACCAAAGTTAAAAGCGTGATCTGAACATGAGCCGAAGCTTAATAACGAAAATCAAGTTTTGAAAAACGAAAACTGGTGTTTGATAACAAAACCTGAAAATTTTGGTTTTCTTCAAAAGCATAGTGATCTGCAATATATTAATAAGTGTAATACTAAAACTGCGTTGTTCTATAGTTTACCATGTAACTGTTTTTCTGTTCTATAATTTTAAACATATTAAATTATGACAGAAGTGTTTCTCCTTCTTGTAATGAAAATAGCGTCTAATAAAGGAGCAACTTCAAGATTGAATATTCCCTCAGGGTTCTGCAATCAGAATCAGACATCGTACTTCATTCAATTTCATGTTTTCTCCTTTTAAGGGCGAGCCAAGATTCTATATCCTGTTCCAAGAGTAAATTCCAACGGCTTTGGAGAATAGAAGGCGACCGACGAAAAAGGAAGAATAATCTGTGTAGATTTTAATTATGGTCAGGGAGGTTTTCGCCACTTGAGAGAGACAGAAAATGGCGAGATAAGCACTCGGAAGTAATAATTAAATGCTTAAATCTTCTCGAAACGAGCCCCTACTCTTTCTTTCATTTTTTTTTCGAGAATAGCTTAAGGAGGCGAAATAAACACTAAAGCGACTGCCAATTTCTCGCCCGTGAGGACAAAACTTCTCCTTTCCTCAAAAGAAAAAGTCAAGCCAGCAAAAAAAAATGTGTTGAGATAGAGGACCAGAGGAGAGGGTTTGGTGGTGAATGGCTGGCTGGTGTGATGCTGGTGGTGGTAGGTACAGTGAATAGTGTGGGTGTGGGTTGTGTAATATAGGGACAAGAGAAGTTTAAAAGAACTTTTTTCAGCGCGCTCGCGCGGTGCGTTTTTCCTTCTTTTCGCTCACTACTTTTAATAAGTTACCCCCGCGGCGCTTTTTGAGATGTTATCCTCATATCTCAGAGACTTAGCCAGGAAATTACCGCCGAGGAGGAGTTGTATAAATAACCCATAGGAGGGAAAGCCGGCCCTCAGATGTTAGTCCCTTCCTTCTTCAACTTGCTTTATGCGTTCTCTTCGGTTCGTAATCATCTTTCTTTTTCTTCTTTTTTGTTTATTTCCCTCTTCATCACTGCTCGTTTTTTTTTCTTTTCTTTTCTTTGTATCTGTGAGGTTTCTGTGATGATGAAATTGGAAAAACGGCCTGTCTCCTTCTAGCTAACGTTAATCATAAAAAAGAACCTCCGAGAGAAATGTGACAAAACAGCGAAGAATGAATGTAATAAAGATCAGTCTACATACAGGTCACTTTGATTAAATGTAAACAAGTCTTTTTTTTTCGTTGTATTAATGAAGCACTCTTCCTTTTAAGTAAATATCCAAGCAAAAAAAAAAAATTCAAATTAAGTTGAATCATACTTAATAGTTTATTTTTTTTATGAGCTGATGTACCAATAAAACTAAAATTTGCGTTCTTGTAAACGTTTTTTCAACATTGACATTTTCAGTATTAGTTGTAACATGATTTTATGACCATTCAAAGTCGGCAAGACGAGGGAAGTAACTGCTTTTATTACGAATCGGTTTGTGTACCAATGTTGACAACGTCCCCAACAGATCACAAACCACCAACAAGACAATGAGATAAATACAGGATTATTTCGTGATGTTGGTTGAACATGTGCACCAATATTTTTGTCAACATGTTTGAAAATATTTTGTATATAAGCGCAAACATACAAGTTGTGGTACGTTCAGCCTGCATTTTTGTGAAGCAAGTCAGAATGGTGATAATAGTTTCTGTGTTATTCCAAAGCTTAAAGATAAAAAATGCGTAATTATAGGATCATTATGTGCGTAATTAAATACAGAAAATGCTTCTTAGGAGAATATATGCGTAATTATTTCATAAATGAACATGTATGTTGGCATATTACTCTAGGTCTATAATATGTTTAAATATTAGCTGGTTAAAAAAAAAACAGATATAATTGGTGCATGCTGTTTCTATGCATTTGAAATGTTATTATTATCACTTGAGTTTTCACAGGTTTACCGTATACTAGGAGCTAAATATAAGTTTATTGTATATAGATATATTTTATGTTCAATTAGCGTTTAAACATATCTCCCGAAAACTCGATTTTCCTTCGATTTCGTATATTCAAACACTATACACTAACTATATTGCATATACAGTTTCAGTTTTATACACTGTTACTTCAAGTCTGTTTGAGAAAAATTGGTGCACATGTTTTGTCAACATAATGTAATGTACCATTTCAAAAACCTGTGCTGAACATTATATGACATTTTCGAGGTTTATCAACACAGAATTTTCTGTATGAACATAAGAAAAAGTTTATAAACTTCCTCGGTAAGTTGATAAAAGCAGCGTCAACATGTACACGAAGAAAAAGTTGTCAACATGCCAAGGCACTACAACAACCTGTTGGAAGTTGTCAGTATTGCTACGCGACGGGTCCGTTACGAACGTAGCCACTGTTTTCCCTCTCTGTTCGCAGTACAAGTGAACTCAAAATTATTAACTAAAGACCATAAATAAATCTAATTCAAAAGTGTATGAATTTCTTGATTGGGACTCTGAAACATGGATCTGATGGATTAAGTGGATCTGAAACAAGGGAGGGGGTATACAAATCAAATACTAAATGATGGTTGAAGGGGCAGAAAAGAAGAACAGCGCTGAGGATAATATGCAAGAGGAAACGAGACTAGTCAGGATATAATTCGAAGTACCTTTTTCTTTCTTTATTGTTATGTTTGAGTGAAGAGGTAACTATGGCGTAAGTATGTCACACGTCTGAGAGATGACTCTTGCGGAAAAGAGAGTGGGAAAATAACAATCAGGTCCTCTTGTTTGAGATACCATTGGCCTGATGAAGCTGAGAGATACCGTGGGATACCTCAGTCAGCATAGACAAGAGGTCGTCGAACCCGAGATCTCGATCGAGACGTCTTTTCTCTCAGCAATAGTTTATTTAAACGAATTAAATTGTGAACACTTAAAAAATATAAGAATCCCAAGCAGGAAGAGAGCCGAGGTACCAGTATGTTGGAGTTTGACACGTTAGCTCTGTCACTAGGCGCCACACGCTTCCTCACTGAACTGTATTTGTTGTAATTAAATAAAAGGCAAGGTTGACATTTTAATAGTTATATTACAAAATGAAATATTAATGCTAGTCAATTACAGATTTTAGTATATCAGTTAATAATTCTGTAGTATTTTGTTGTGGTTAAAATCTTGCTTACTCCTAAATGTTTCTTGTGCCCGGCAGAAAGAAATAAGTAACAGAAATAAATGGAGCTGAAACAAATTCGTTTTGTTTAACGGAACAAACAAGAATTCTTGGTACACGTAAACAAAATCGATTCTGAGCTTTAGAACATTACCCTGGTTATTGACGTAGCATTCGAAGAAACACTTTAGTGCGATTGATTGTTGTTAATAAACGTACATGAGGCATTACAGTACAGTAATATTATACTTCTTTGCAGTTATGATGTGAGAAATGTTTTGTTCTAAACCTTTTCCAATATCAGAACTCTACTTAATTTCAGTCAGTAAACCTTGGGTCTGGCACGTAAGGCATCGACCTGCCACCTAGCCCCCCCATGTTCAAATCTTCCTCGGTACCATCGCATTTTGTTTTCACTGGTGCCAATCAAATTCATTTAAATAAACTTTTATCTAAAAACAAATAAAATTTTTGTTTAGGCCCCATTTGAACATTTTTTTGTTAACCACAAAACAAGGAATTTTTCTCTGTGAACGTTTGTTTGGAATTACTTATTAAGGAATAAAATGTAGTCTTTGTTTAGAAGAAAACAAAGCAAATATCTTGAAGAAAAACGAACTTCGAATTGGACATGTTAACAGCCAAATTGTTAGAAAAAGAGTCATGAAATTATTTGGGATAACTCATTTTTGGGTGGCAACAGTTTTGAACTACAGAATATATCAGACCTACTTTGTTTCTGTAGCTAGACTTAAGTCTGTCTGCTCCCTAGATAACGCTATTCTTTAAGTGTTATTTTAAAATTCACGTGTACTTGAAGAGTTTTATGGTGTTTTAAAATTTTATACTTTAAAAGAGTAATCTGTTTCGGGCTTTAGTCAGGGACGCTCCGAACCTCCCAATATGAAATTTAACGAAAATCAGACGATCTTTTAAACTGAAGAAATTTCGGACCACCACCCAAAATAGATTTCAGATTTATTATTATTATTTATTTCAGAATTGAACTAAGTGTCCTTTGAACTCCAAAATATGAAATTTTGCGAAACGTGGACCCTTTTTTTTAAAACTAAACACTTTGAGGCTCCCATTGGGAGGGTCGCTGGCAGTATACGTTTGTCGACTTGCTTGTCAATTCATTGATCCAGTTTGTATATAAGCAAGGATATAATCCTTTTGCCACCACGGATAACGACAACCCCTTCAAATAATATAACTCCAGCAGAATTACTTGATACAAGGAGAACAAAATAATAGGCGCAGCAATCTAGTCCATTTGACTGTGTGGCACCTTGTTATTTTGTATTACTATCTTTTCATATTTCAGGAGTGTATCTGTCTTTAGAGCTCTCAATACGGCTTCAAAGAATATTACATTTTTTTATCAAGTTAGTGAATCTGAACAATTTGTAGGGAGAAGGGTGAATGTGGATACTCTTTATATCACTCGGCAAGTCACGAGAGAATACTATGGTATTCATTTTATCTTAACGAAAAATTCAAATAACGTTTATCTTAAAAACAATCTCAAGAGGAACGAAATGATACATATTTTTGTGTCTTGTTAAAAAGAAATAAGATTGTGTTTCCCTAAAGACAACTTGTAAGTAATGCACAATAGATGGCTTCCTTCTTTATAGCTTGTAAGATTTCTACATTGATATGAGAATCCGCTCGGTTTTATTTCTGTTAATGGGCCACGCAGCAGCAACTTGTTTGATATATAGAAAGAAGTCAGTTCAGAAGAAATCTCTTGTAAAAAACGCAAACCATTTTATTTTACACAAAAGGCCACTCATAACCATTGTGCTATAGATTTTTATGTACAGGAGAATGCTTTCCTGGTGCAAAAGGGCTGTTCTCATCATTTCGTAAAGTTTCAGTTAAATATAGTATGCTGTGGAATCCAATAAAATACCATCCTCAAAGAAACGTTGTATGTATTTCACCCAGGTATATCTTAAAATATAATTTACTAATTGTTTGAGTTTGTGGTAAAGAAATCTATGTTACAATATACTTTGAAATTTGGTTGAGTTTGTCACATTCAACCGGATCACTTGGGTAATTTTATTGTTCATCAGAAACCGCAAGAAACCTAAGGTTTCTTTAAAACTTCTTTTTAAAAAAAACATGTCCAGATTTGAATGCGTAAACGTAAAATATAACAAAGAAGGACAATTCAGTTTACAGTACTCGGCCGCGTTCATTCTTTACGATGATACAAACACATCCACTTCACCCTTAGACATGGGCATTTGTAAAATACGCACAGTGAAGTTCATGTTTTTTTTTAAAATAACGCCCTGCAAGTGACCACCTTTTCGATGTTGACACCAGTGTTTCTTTCAGGAATTTTCTTCCGGGGGTTCAAAATCAAGTCGTGGGGGGCTTAAGAAAATTTTAAATAATGCATATTGTATCCTAAGTGCTAAAATATAAAACAATACTAATGTTACTTAAGAACATGTCATACTTCCTTAGTTTACCTCAAAATAATATGAACAATATTTATAGAATGTACTTTTACTGTATATGTGTATTTCAGTATCCGTTTGAGTAATATAAGTGCTAACACTAATTCTTTCGAGGGTGCGGTTGAAAACCTCCGGGGGAAAATCACCCCCACCACGAAAGTATGCCTGGAAGAAACAGTAGTTGACACTCGGATAACCTACGTTGGAAATTATCCATGTCACGTTCCAACAACTGAATAGGAAAATTTCTGATTTCAATAGAGATCTTTTTCAGTTTCGCAGTGAGTGGTTGATGTCTTATTTAAGGTACCCTCCATAAAAATAACCAGAAATCTGGTAGGGCAAGAAATGTCACCATTCCTCTGAAGTGATGCGGTATTCGTAAAGTCGGCGCAGGACTTCCATTGAAATTCGAGCACAGTGAGACAGAAATGGATACAGTTAGTAGCGTCGTCTTGCTGGAATCAAAATGATTTATTTAAAAGAAAGTGTCCAAGTTCAGCGAGGAATATGCTAATCATATTGGCATACCGTTGAGATGTGATCGTGGCTACTCGTCTGTGCTCATGCTGAAAAAAAGACAGAACCGATTATTCCCATTGCACACTACACTGTGACTGTGTAACGGACGCTAATACAGTCTAACATCCATATTGAAATTCCTATTCAGATGTTGAAATGTGTCATGGGCGATTTAAATCGCAGACTGACCGAGTATCAACATCGGAATTGTGGTCATCTCCTGGACATAATTTTCAAAACGTGATCGTGACTGTGTATATTTTACAAATGGCAATGTCTAAAGATGAAAATAAAATAAAACGCGGTATCCGTTTTGCTGCATTGAAAAAACGTTTTTATGCCATACCCTGCAAAACAATTCACTCAGTACTTAATCGAAGAAGTCGAAAGCAAAGATATAGTCTAACAAGTAAGGCTTTAGCATGTAGAAGTTGTCGGAAATATTGTAATCTGAAAAGGCTATACCAAGATGTTTGACTAGTTTTGATTCAATCGTTCTCGTTTGATGTGCGAATATATGATGGAAAATTTGAGCCTCTTTACCATGGAAACGGTAAAAAATTCACGTTCTGATGTCGTTCAGGTCTTAAGGGTTGAGTCGTATACCATCATGTTAAGTTCGAAGCAAATTAGTCTAAAGGTTTTCACATGAGCCACGAATGTACGTGTTAGTAACAAGAGTCTCGTTACCATGGAAGCAGTAGTAAGGTGAAATCTCTGATGAAGTATAAATTGTTGTCCACTCTATCAGAATACCGACTTTGGATGGCATAGGTCCAGCCGTTATTACGAAATTCGTGAAAATGTGATTTTCGTTGAGTACCGTTTCCATGGAAACCATATAAGTTTTGCTAATATCTAAAACTCTATAATCCTTCTGCACCACAACCAGTACCCCTATACGAAAATTGGTGACCCAGAAACCTGGGATTAGCTTAGTTTGAAAGAACGTAACAAAGTGAACGCATGTAGCTTCGATGACATCATATAAAAACCAGGTAGTATTCCACAAAGACATTTTCTCTGTTCGGCTGTAACATTCAAGTAATCAGAAATAAATAAATAAATGTTTTCATTTTTAAAACACTTGAAGAAACGTTTCTGGTTCTTGCAATTGTTTAACTTTGTTCTGAATGATAGGCAACACATTGTACAGCAGACCATGGTGGGTTCCATAACCATCAGGCGGTTATAACAACACGTGTCATTTTTTTCAAAAGGACCTTTGAGTCATGGCCATCTTGCTTGTCGAAATTCACAATTCTTTGACTTCATAATCGAACTCTCAAGCGTACTTCAAACCCTTCCTCTAGGTAATGAAGTTTCATGAGACTTCACCACATGTTAAATTGACGGTGTGTATTTGTTCAGTTGCGAATAATTTGATATGCATAAAATCATACTTATGCATAAGATATATCGCAAAATTGATTGTAGAATATCATTGTTTTACATTATTATGCACAAAATGACACATCGCTAGCCTCATGCTATATTGTCGTATGTCCGAGCTTTGAATTTTTTTATAGGAGAGCACAATGAAAACAAAAAAAAATGGTACTAGTGTTCCTGCAACATAAAATTGCTTCCTTTTGCTAACGATTTCTGCTGTGTTCTAAGGATCTCTATGGATTTTTTTAAAAGAAATGACAAAATGTTGCATATTATCAATATTTTGTACTTTAATCTTTGAGATACAACAAAAGTTACGCACTCTAGGAGATCCGGTACGTAAAACTTTTTTTTTTGTCATGATGTTAGGTATTTACAAAAATAATATGAAAATTGGCAACAAAATAACTCGGTAGGTATACTAGATGCTATTGAAATAATGATACAAGAGATGTCAGCAGGAGCAAAATTTCTCATTTGTATGATACAATAAAGAAATGAAATAACTAAATTATTAGTCTTATTGCATTAATTTAGGGTAAAAGAGTTTACTTGAGTAAAATCGACTAGAAAAGAAAATTACATTGAATTTTCTTTGGTGGGAAACAAAAGAGAAGACTACTTAAAGTAGGACAACGTGCTTTAAACAAACATGTGTAATTTGGAACTGAAGCCACGATAATTAAGTGTGACTTAGATATATCTTTTTTGAAAGAAAACATTATAATTTCGTAACCTACCTCCAATTGTGCACAATACTTATTCAGCTTTTAGAATCGTGTATGCCAGCCATGATTATACCAATAACTGAATGTCGACCACCAGTGGAGATACGGCAAAATAGCATGAGCCCGGCGATAGCCTGAGAAATGTGTTGTTCTTACGTGCGAATACGGTGTAAAAATAACTTTTCATTTCTAACACATCACTGCCTTCTTTGTTTATTATGCTGTCTATCTGAATGTTTCAATGCGAACACCCAATTCGTTCTTCCTAGTAGTAGTATTATATATATATATATAATATTCCAGAAAAAGAAATAAAGATTTCAGAAGCACGAGAGGCAGTGATCTTACATTCTACTAGAGTAGTATCTGGCTCTTTTTCTTCCACTCTCTCAACTTCTTCTGTCCGATGTTTGAAAACCAAGAAGCAGGTAGGAATCGAAGGGTGATGTAAGCTTTATTTTCCTTGCGTCGTCATTCTTCGATAAATATTCTTCTCCATGGCTACTTTTCAGAAAATTCTCTACATCTTAATTGAAGCGGAAGGCGTTGGTATAGAAATTTATTCATGCTGAAATTTTATTTTTCGGAGAGAAATTTCAAGAACGCTATTGGTGTGTTTTCTTTTTTCCAAATCTTCTCGCGTTTTTCGCTTTCCGTATTCTTCTTCAGAGATCCCTTCACCACGTCGTTCCTTAGAAGAAAAAAAGAAGAAAGAATTTTCAATTCAATAATTTTCTTCAAGTAAATTTCGAGATCATATTCTACTTACTTTATGTTCAGAAGTTTTCTCGTTCAGCTCTGAATAAAACTTGTAAACAAAAGTGTTTTTAATAAGATCACTTAACAACTTAAAAAAAGATGGAAGTCTTTTAGACTGTTTCGGATTCAACTTTTATCAATATTCCAGATAGTTTATGGAATTCTGTATCTGAATCTTAAATTGTGTGTGTTGTGCATACGTATATTAGAAACCGAATATTTTTACCTGTTTTCATTTCCAAAATTAACTTTTCACCTAATTGATTTGTGTAAAATCGAACACTGGTGTATTTCCTTTTTATAGGACTACAAATGATAAAAAAATGTGGAAAATCCCTTGTCTCTAAACAATATGTACTTGTTTAATGTCCTTCCTGCTTTTTGTATTGTATTTTGCTGTGTTCTCTCAACATCACCATTCTATAAGATATTTACTAATCATACTTACATGTCAGTACGCTCACTTTAGATATAGAGACCAATCTTAACTACATAATAGATAAAACATGATATCATCATAAGCTTTGAATTGATATAAAGAGAAATCGTAAAATTTTCGAAATAAATATGTAGTGGTTTATTTTTTATATCTCGATGATATTCGAATTTGCAAACATAAGGTAATATCGCACGAATAATGAACAATTTCAGTTTTTTTATTCTCTGATAACTGGTTTCGTATGTGAAGCGCAGAAAACAATGTTGCAGCCTGTGAATAATATAAAAGGGGAAATTATCAAAACGTCAGTTTTCAGTATTTAACTTGGTATAATATTCACAGTTTGCAACATTGCGTTCAAATGCTTCACATATGTGTATTATTATAAGAGAATACTAGATAGCCAATAAACGGACGTAGTGCTATTTTGAAAAATCTTTATACCAGGTTGGCAACACTGACAACCCGATGACAGCATTTAGATTATCTACTTAATTGAAACAACTCTACTTCCAAAAAAAAAACACACATTTTACTTTGACGCATCGTTTTTGCTTCGTTGGCAAATATTCCTTCTATGCGCCGTTGTAAAATGATTTTGGGCTCCAAATTGAAATCCCTCTATCTCGAAAATGAAGTGAGATTCGAAACATGACGAAGTTATTTTTTATTCTTGTCTTGGTGTGAGAGATTTATCTGAGAAGTTTGATTGTCGAATTCTGCTTCTGTGTTGAAACCAACAATAAAATTTTGAGCTACAAATTAAAACCTTGTATCAGAAATGAATTAAAATTCGAGAAATGACAGACACATTTTTGTTTTCTTGTTATGGTGTCAGGAACTTATGTGCCAAATTTGAATGTTGAATTCGGTTTCTCTATTCAAAGCAACAACAAAATTCAAAATTTAATTTTCAAAAAATAAAAACACTCAAATTTCTCCGTTACTTCTGCAATTCAGCAGCTAATTTTTCGTATGTTGTATGGCGTTAATATCTCTTTCAAATGACCCTAAACTTTTCTGCTTTCGGCGAGACCTTTTCTATAGTGTCACTTTTAAATTATAATAAACATTTTTATTCTGGAAGACTACTGAATGGGTAATGGAAGGTAATTTGCCATTATAGGTAATTTGGGACTAGTATCTTATTTAAAAGTGTGTTGCTAAGAAACCTAGTGCTGTAGAGTTCCACAGTCTACATAGCAGTTAAGGTAGCATGTTCGCGTCAAACTATGCTACTGTTGAGATCTCCCTCGTTGAGATCAGGGCACTGTGAAACAAATAAATATGTGGCGCAGTGGCGGTCACTTTTGGTGGGTATTCTAGTTGAACAACACTTCATACTTCGCCCCTACAATAGAGACACAGAACGCATTTAAATTACTTAATGATAACCGCTTTTGAACAGGTTTTTCTACTGTATTTGTATCTTTTGTATAAAAAATAATAGTATTACGAACCCTTTTTACACGAACCCTCGTTTTCGTAAAACTATGGTACTTTATTGTGGGACTTTGTAACTTGTATGACCTTACTTATTTTCAGCATCAGGAAGAGCAGGGATACCGCCAACGCTAATGGGAGTGTCAATCTCCAAATTCTCAAACACACTACCAGGGATTCCGCCAGGATTTTCAGTTTAGGGGTGTATAGTCACAATTGGGAGGGTGTAAGTGGAGTTTTGGACGGTTTCCAAAGATTTTTGACCTTAAAAATGTTAAAAAAAAGGGGGGGTGCTCTCGAGAATTTGGGGGTGACAGCCCCACAAGGGGGTTCTGGCGGAATCACTGCACCCCACAACTTAAAAATTTTTACGGTTAAAAATCGATAGAAGTCTTGCAAAACTATTTAAATCCTGCTGATGCCCTAATTTTAGTTTTACATACCCGAAATTGGAAATTCTTGAAGATGAGTGTCATACTGTTCTTCCATCATGCTTTTTTCTATTAAGATATTCGAAAAGAACAAATTATATTGCTAAGTTTTATTACACTCCGAGTATTCTTAATGTTGGTCATAACTTATTCCTATACTCTTGTAGTCTTTCTAAGCTGCACAGTTTTAAATTGTTCGTTCAGCTTCATCATCACCTAATTGTTCTGCAGTAGTGACACCCAGTTTCCAAAATTTAAATTTGAATTTAAGGCCGGATGAATGATGATGGGATGATTGGTGGAATGAAGAAAGTAGGAGGGAACGGGAAAACCACGAGAAAATCCACGCACACGGTTGTCCAACACAAAGTCCACATGACATGAACAAGGATCGAACCGACGACCCAGGCACCAGAGGTGAGCACTTTACCATTGAGCCACCGCGGTCCTCCAGTTTCTTCAATTTCTGTCTTTAGCAGTTTGTACATTGCGTAGGGGTCTTTATTTTAATGGACATACTCCAACATTCATTGATGAACTATTAATTGCCTGAATAATCTGTTTTCTGAGTTGGTGAGGGGACCCATACAGCATCGTGTTTATCAGTAGATGAAACTTCGAAAGTTTGTTCCTAACGAAAGTTTGAGCATAAAACTAGAATTATAAATAATTTCTTTGTTTGCTTGACAAGTTTTAATGCAATTATTGTCAAACTCTGGCGTTTGGTGTGACTTGAATTGAAAAAAATAAATACTTAGGGGTCGTTCAAGTATTACGTAAGTATTCAAACGGGAGGGAGTTTAAACTTCGTTACTTTATCTGATAATGGGGTATCAGAGCAATACTTAAGTAAAATTCGCTTAAAATATATTACTGCATATTTAAAGATTTAAACACTCTTTTTGGACTACAAAATAACCATAAGAAATTTGACTTATTTTAAGCACAAGCAGAGAGGGTTCGGGTGTGTGTTTATTTTTATATACATAGGTAAAGGCATAATAACTAAAATTGTTTACGTAATATTTCAACGACCTCTTATTCTCAAACATATGTTTTGTTGACGTAACCACACTGACGACAAATGTCTCAACCATAACAAACGTTTTTTTTTTGTTTGTTTTTCGGGATGGATTTTCTACTGGTACTACGCTTTGATGCCTATCTACGAGGCAGACACTTTTGGTAAGTATTCTGATTGAACAGGGCTGTATGTTTTCAGGTCTTGTATGAAAGAGAGATTATGTGTGAAATTAGTAATCACTGGTAAACTTTTCGGCCTGACCAAAAAGATGTCAAATTCAAAATCAAAACTGATCAACTGTTTGACACATCTAAGTGGAAGCGATGGTTCCCTTCTACTAACAAATTCCCTAAATGCGTCACTTTAGATGTGAACTGGCCTTTTACGTAATAGTCCTAAATGAATTGTTCTTATTGTGATCGGAGCAATCTCTGTAGCTATCATCGGAACTACAAATAACCAGAACTGGAATCATTGAAATCGAAACATGATACGGTTCGTGATCATCTGTGACGGTGACATACGCACTATTAGTCCTGATTGGTCGTCAAACCTCTAAGCTAATATCCAAGTAAACTTTCCGTATTACCCTATGTTATAAACACATTACTTAGTTTACGTGCAGCGAGCCAAATTTATTCGCCACCCTGTTTTCAGCACCCCCTAACGAACTTTCTCAAGGTTAAGTCCTAGCTAAATCATCTTCCTGCACCTATTTCATTGTGTATTCCAAATTTCATTAAAACCGTTAGAAGCCATTTCGAGATAATAATTAACCACAAACAAACGTGCCGGTCGGGTGGCCGAGCGGCCTGCAGTGGTAGGCCATCGGCTCGAAGGTCATGGGTTGGAGTCCTGGCAGGGACATGGGTGTGGATTTAAAAAGCTAAAGGTGAATCGTGACGGGTCGAAGTCCAAAGTTACTAGACTGGTCCATATAAAAATAAAGTTTTTCAAAGTTTACCACAAGCACACGTGCAAATATACAAATTATATGCAGGGTGTGTCAAAGGCCACTGTGTGTCTCGGGAAATAGGAGTATCTCGAGGAAAATCCTTCGAGATTTGGGTTCAGAGATCTGGATTTATGTCGCCATTTTGAATTTTGTAAAGATACAACCTTCATTTACGGTATTATTACACTATATGTACTCAAATTGTATGGTACGCTAGAGTCTAAACACGAACAAATGAAGAGAAGTCGAGTGCAAATAATTCAAAAATACCATGTGGAAAGAGAGTATTCTTACTAAATAGAAAATGATAAGGTAAATCAAAGTATATGTAAACCAAAATCTGAAGTTTAGTTATTGTATCTCTGCCTGTTTTGGTTTAGGGGCTAGTGTGCCATACATTGAGTGCATATAATGAATAAATACCGTAAGAGAAGTTTGTATCCTTACTGGACTAGAAATGGCCTCATGAATCAAGTGATCTAGACCTAGATTTAAAGCCAGTCTCTCTGTCTGTTTTCGTTTAGGGTGTAGTTCGCATTAGAATCTGAATGCATATAGATAGTGACTTTTAGTACACCCTGTATAGGTTGCTAAAGGTATAAATATTCTTCCTGTCGTGTCCCATGTTCATTAGATTATTTTGCTTGTATCTTTCTGTAGAATATCCTAGGATTCGTTTGGGACTAACTCCGTTACCCTTTGTACTGATGGATGTTTTCGAATCCTCCTGTAAGTAATATCTTTGGTGATTTTCTTGTAGTTTCATTTATGTCAGTTTTCGTGGTGAGCCGAAGCAGAAATAAAGGAGGTAAGATTTTCGGGTTCCGGAATGGAGGGGAAGGAATGTTACATCTTCTACTATTGCACATCTTGCAAGATAATCCTCGTCAGCTGACATTTTTGGAGTAATATTGTCTAAAAGTTGGAAGAAGTAGTACACTGGCTGCAGTCATTATCCCAAAATTCTCGAAGAGGTTGAAAGAAATGTAAACGTCTTTGGTGTGCTTGACTTGTTCGCTTTTATGCCAATCTCTCTTTGTGTTATTTTGCTGATTCTTTTTGTGTGTGTGTGTGTGTGTGTGTGTGTGTGTGTACGTGAGAGAGAGAGAGAGAGAGAAACACGGGTTGCCAGAGATTGAAAATATTTCATTACTGGTTTAAGAAGTCTTGAAAATGTTTTTTACCAAGATGTTGTAACATATTTGCTACCAGAGTGATTTCTTCTGTTATGATATAACGATAATCGTACTTAGGCTGTCTGTAGTAAAGGTTTCTTTCTGAAGAATTTGCGAGAAAGGCTCTTAAATCCGCCCGTGCAATCTGTTCATTTATGTTGATTATTGTAATTTAAACCTCTGCATCACGTAACATTTTATTTAGTACCATGATACTCATTAGATGGCAGTCTTTCTACAACTATTTATCGTTGATTTTGGCGTGTTGGATGATAGTAACCATAGGCTCTTAGCTATAATTATCAAACTATCAAATCTAAACAATTGAATGGTACAACTTGAAAGTCTGTAAGTTTACCTGCAAGTCTACTTTTGTTTCTTATCGGTTAACTCTTTCTTATTGCCGATGAATAAATACACTACATCTGTGGCTCCGTGCTGAAAGGGCAAACGTTTTATTTCCTTCCATCAGTTTTATTTCCTTACGCTACAAGAACCAATTTCTTTTTTCTAAACATATAACAGATTGATCTCAATAGCACTAAGCCATAATGGTCAATTCTTGTATAAAAACATTGGCTCTTCTAACACGAAGCCATTATTTATGTACTGGGAAATAAATATGTTTTATTTCCTGGAAATAACATTATGTGGAAAAGGCTGACTGTTGTGTTCAAATTCTATTCATACAATTTTTTCTTACATTTAGAGGACTCTTTAAAGTCTTTATCTTGAGTTTGAACTCTATGGTTGAATTTTAGTTGTAACAAACGAAAACAACAATTATAGGTTATCTCTCAAATTGTAAAGCTATCACAAACTACTATTCGATTAGTAATTTTCTTCTTTATCGAGAACATAGCTTCGAAGCACAGGAGTGTTGTTAGGTGGATTGAAATTTCCCGGAAAACTCTGGGCCACATGAAGGATAAAAGAAAAAAAAACAGAAAATTTTGTTGAATATTTTCAGCACCTATTGTTATAATTTTCAGTAATGGTATTTTGAGAGTAAACTTACCAGGTGGAAAATTTTTACAAAAAAAATCGGGAAATTTTGCAGTATCGGGAAGTTAGTCCAACGCAGAGTGCGGGTGCACAGATCAAGCGGAGAGGAAAGTCAGATGTGGAATCCATCAGACTGGCCACTCACTGTTTTCTCGGTCTATTATTGTCTATTCCTTCTTGTTATATTTTATTTGTCTCTTCTGAGTAAATGAAAGGTTTAATTTGTATGACGCTAATTATTTTGTTTCCGCAAACTATCATTGTGGTTTACTTGCTAAATATGTAATATCAGTCAGTGCGTTGCGTCCACTTTTGACCTACCTAGGTATTCAAGATGAGGTATGGATTATCATTCTTGACTCTAGCTTCGATTTTAGGAGAGAGGAACTGTTTCTATGTACTGTTCACCAGTCCTGATTTCCGATTATGTTTGTAGCCTGCAGAAAGAGATAAAGTTACCCTTGCACTCTTTTAAGGCTTTCCCGGACTGTTTCCCTGTAATTTATGCAACCACTTCACGTCATAGCTAGTTACCAATGCATATACCTGTACTTCTATTTTCCATAGTTGGAAATCCTAATTACTGCTCGTACTTTAACTACCACTTCTTTAGTATGCCTAAAACTGTTGGTCGAATTTCCTCTATCGACGTATTAAGTTTGGCTTGAATCGATTCAAACGTTTTCACATAAGGGACGAAGGTTGGTGTAACAATATGGAGTTGTATTAGAAAAAAAAACAAGGATACGATGATAAAATTGATACTAAGTGGCGTGGCCCAACGATGCTGTGAAATTACGGCCGTGGTTATGTTGGCAGAACATTAGCTTCGCATTCGGAATGTCTTTGCTTCGAGTCCTAGACCGACCATCCTTACTGAGATTTGGTCCAGGATTTTTTTCACACACACCAACCGAATGGACAGACTTTTCCCCAATATCCCTTTCCATTTCCTACACCTCTTACGCTTGTCATTTGGGATTTAGTCCCTTAAGTTTCTGGAGCCAATAAGTCGCTTGAAGTATGTACTGTCAAATAATAGTAAGTTGTGAATTTCACGTTTCACACACAGTTCTCTCCTTTTAGAAAGATGGAAACTTTCATATAATACAGAAAACCTGGCAACACTAGTTCTTCTCTCTCCATGATTCTTTCTTTGAGAGAAAAAGAAAGACTGAAAGAAAGAGAGAGAAGCGCTGAGCATTGTCTACAGTCGAACAGAGGAGTCAATGGTCCGTTCAATAATCGGGCTTTCACACGTTGATATGGAAGTATTCTCTCTTTGAAGTCAACGAAAAGTGCCATCGCGAAATGAGACAACCAGAAACTGAAAGGTTAGAAGAAACGTCAGATTAGGATTTCGTGATTCATTGTCTTTTGCTTCTTCTTTCTTATCCCCCCTTCTGTTCCTTTTACACTTTTATTTTTTCCTTTAAAATTCTGTTCTTCACCTGTGAAAAAAAAATCTGAAGTGAAGATTGTCTGTAGTTTTCATCGAAATTCCGTTGTCTACATTGTAAATAAAAAGGACACTTATTCTTAAAGTGTCTTCTGCACATTACAAATGAGATCTTTTCTTGTGTACCCCTTTTCTACCTCCACTTGATATTTCAACACTTTCTTGTACATCTCTTCACATAATGTGTATTAAGATGAGATTTTGGGAAGCTGAAATGGTGGTGCTGACGTTAAATACTGCTACACGTACCACCTGCCACAGTAAATGTCGTCTGCTAGCATCTCAAAGTTTGCTTGTCAGTCAGTCAGTCAGAGTATTGGCGTTTAATGAGTGAAGTGTCGAGCTGTGTTAGCTCATGACTTCAATATGGTTGGATGACGGGATGAGATAGATCATGTGATTGATTAGGGAGCAACTGTCGCATCCCTAAAGTAGTCAATGAATTCAAAATTTGATTATAAGCCTAAGTGACGAGGGTGGGAGGAAGGAAGTTGTCTTTGCGAGGCTAAGATGTTAAAAGTGGTCAGTGAGGCTAGTTGTTAATTATCCTTCCATAAAAGTAGTAATGAAATTTATGTATTTTATCTAAATTTTAGACAGGTCATTTGTAATGTGGATGGGAGTGTTAGCTGGGGTGAGGCATACGATGAATGTGACGAATAGGATTGGCTGTGCCTATGGAATGTAAGGATGGATTGGGAGAATGGATTATGCGATTCCAAAAAAGTTGACATTGTAGTTTGATGACATCAGTGAGCATGGGTAGAGATAAGCTTGTACACACACGTTTTAGTGTTGTGTTGACTTCAGTGATCCAATCGAATAGAAAAAGCAGCACACGTGTAAAGCGATGATTGGCTCAGCGAAGAGAGACGCAACAATTACGAAGTCGCTTACTTGCAGCTATGCATATACACTGAAAACTCAAGTGCACTGTAGTGTTCTTTGTAGAAAGCAGATTGCACATGTTACATGAAAACAGTTATAGAAAGGAAGTAAGGAAAAGTTTACAGCAACACAGTCAAGAATGCTCAAACTCCCGTTTCCAGAGTCAGCCAATTGAGTCTTCGATAAACATGTTTATTGATTGTTTTTACGCAGTACACCTATATATTTTTTCATGTCCAGACATACCCAATTTATTTATTACATTCTGTAAACGGATGACAGAGGGAATTTGCATATTCTATACTGCATCTACTCCAAGCATAAGTTCCACTAATTGTGTTATAGATATGTTATCTTCCCTTTTGTTATTGTTACCACGCTTTTCTGTTTGATACTCCATTTCCCACTTTCCAATCGACTTGAAATTTCGTACACATGTAGAAATCAATCATTATAAAATTTGAATTTCCAAATTGAAGTTTGCTGCAGCCCCATTTTGAAACTTTATTATTCTCCCTGGCAGTTCCATGACCCACGTATTCCTAATGTTGTCTATATTTTAAAGGAAAAAAAAACAAACACTTTTAGAGTCGCTTCAGACGAGGCCGTTAGCTGTGCACAATCGCACTGCAGTAGTGCTGTGAACGGTTACAGTAGCTAGATTTGACGCGAGTGAAGGCCACAAAAAACTGCGCTGTTCGTTGCAATACAGCGAATTCTATTGTAGGTGTCATGCAGAGCTGCAGCCGCAGCGCTATATTAGTAGAACGTTCGTGACGCGACAGTAACGAACGTTAGGCCACCAACTCTCCATCGCAATGTCGCAAGTTTTCGTTTCAGTTGAGTTGTGTAAAGCAAAAATAACTTTTTTTTTCGTATAATCAACATCGCCGAAAGTATGTTACCTTCTACGTTCATGTTTATGGAAGACTTTTGTCTATGTTCAAGTAGGGCTTAAAACGCGCGTTGGTAAGGCTTTAAACGTGAATTGGTAGGTCTTCAAACGTCAGTTATCTGTTTTATCCAGCGTGAGTAGTGCTGTGGAAGTGCTATCAACAAACCACTAAGGAGCGCTGCTAATTGCCTTGTCAGGAGGAAGCCTTGGAGTCTCTAATAAGAAGTTATATCAAAACGAATTACACAAAAAAAAAGAGGAAAATAAAATACATATACTTTTAAGCAACTTTTGAAAACCGCTCTTTTAGTTTAAAAAAGTGCTAAAAATAGAAAATATTTTTGACCTATTTATAATTTTAAGAATTATGTGAAATAAAAGCGTAAGGCGGTCATAAATTTATAACTCGTAGAATTTTCTGTTTGAATGCAAATGTTCAGCGAGTTCTCAAAATCACAACTAGGTGGCTCTGCTTTTATCTAACATCCTACCCTCTCATGACAAAAAAAGAAACTACAAGTCGGTTCATATCATGCAAGGTAAAGAGCCCTTTAAGAATTTATTTATAACGAGTGTCTGTCATATTGTTACTTTAAAAAAACATACAATTTAAGTTATTAAAAGACGAACACTATGGTAAATTTGCGGATAGATTTAAGACACTATTATCTGCTATTACTCTGGGTAATCGATGCTGAAGGCGAATATTTAGACTATTACAAGTGTTCAAGTGAATCGAGTTGTGAATTGAAGTAAAGGTAGCACCATTAATTTCCTACGTTCGGAAAGAAAAAGAAAACTAAAAAAAGTTGCGAAGCCGCACTAGAAATTTTGAGCCCGTTGTGTATAATGTAGCTTAGATACAGGTGTAAGTTTCTCTTCATCTTCTGACGTAACAAAAAGCAGAAAAGACGAAACGTTGATACTGAAATACATTATACCCAATAGCAGAAAACTATAATATTTGTAAACCTGCCATTTGTCAATATTAAAGCGTCCATTATTGTTACTCAAATAGAAATTGTTTCCTTTTGGTGGTGGTTGTTGATTCTGTCGGTGTTGATTTTGTCTCTCGGGGTTTTTTGTTTCCTTCTTGGGAACGGCGCGGGGAGAGAAGCAGTTCGAGAAACGCAGAGCAATGCTTTTGCTGTGCATCTTGATTCCTCTCTTGTGTTTCCAAACCATGGTTCCACATGGCTTGCTTTTGCTTGTTGACTTTTCGCAATGTGCTGTCAAGCACCGTACTTTTTGGTGCACCTCAAGGGAGCAACTGGCGGGTCTTGAGAGAGTCTTGTCTGCTTGTTATTCCCGTTTCTCTCCATACTTTTTCCTTCGTTGCTTTCTCTTTCCCTTTCCCTCATGCGTATATACCTTTCCGCGTGTTTGTGGATCTCTTGACTGTTACAAGATATACTTTTTTAAAAAAGAATTTCCACTCAAAGTTGCAAACTACGCGATTGAAATAATTTTCTGTCACTTTATGTGAATTTTGTATATACTGTACTGTTAAAATATTTTCAGTTATTTCACTGAAAGGAAAAAAAGTCAAGCAACTGAATGTATTGGGCTATTACTAATGAAAATAAGAAATCTTTCTTTTTACGGGAATATTCACACAAAGAATATTTAAGAATATTCTTGGAATCAGAAAGATTAATTATTTTCATCAATAAATATTATTTGAAATTTCGATGAAGTTACCTTCTTTGGCTGACATTTTTATTCTTCAGATAAGTGACTGTTTTTTTTTAACTTTGTGTTGTAACTTTTCGTTTCAGTAACGGACGTTTGAAATTAAAGAGTTGGACAAGGTGTTGAATAGATCAAACAAATGTCGTCACAAACAACTAATATTTGCGAGTGAGTTCAACAGCTTGATAATACCAAAAGGACGTAACTCCACACTACAAAGTGGCGCTGTACCAGTTCATGCAACTTTGCATCACTTCAGTATTGCAAATGTTGCTTATTCCCAGAATCCTATATCGGTAAATCGAAGCGTGTATCAGTCTAACATAATCAAAGTGTATAACATCTGTAGGTATTTCCGAGGTACATCACACACATTGTTGTTCAAAACTATTCGTGGGCAACCGAATTTTTAGGTTTATTTTCTTCCCAATTATGCAAAGCTGTAAAGTGTCCAACACCGGTGAAGATTATGAGATATGCTGATTGACGGAAAAATCTCCTGTACTTGAGTCTCATAATCTTATGCAACAGTCCAATTCGGATGTTGGCCTCAGGAACACAGTGTGCAAGCACGGCTCTGAGAGACAAGGTGTAGTGAAAGGAATGCAGGGAGAAGAGACCACGCTCTCTAAGTCCCGTTCCTCGCAAAAAGAAACGGTCGCCCACAGAAGTTACCCCTCGAGGTGCAGGCGAAGGTATATGAGCTAATGGTTCCGGTCCTCCCAAGAGAAACGGTCGTCCGCGGCCCACAGGTTGTGAACAGGAGACGGTGAGCTACTGGTTCCGTTCCTCCGAAGAGAAACAGTCGCCCGCGGCCCACAGGTTGTGAACAAGAGACGGTGAGCTACTGGTTCCGTTCCTCCGAAGAGAAACAGTAGCCCGCGGCCCACAGTTTGTGAACCGGAGATGGTGAGCTCCTAGTTCTGTTCCTCCGAAGAGAAACAGTCGCCTGCGGCCCACAGGTTGTGAAGAGGAGACGGTGAGCTACTGGTTCCGTTCCTTCGAAGAGAAACAGTCGCCAGCGGCCCACAGGTTGTGAAGGTTGTAGATTCCGTACCTCGAAGTGAGATACGGTCGTCCGCAATTGATTTCTAGGAAGGTTGGTGAGAAAGGAAATATTACCCACGTATATCGATCGCACTCCAAGTTCCGCTCCTGACGAGATAAGCGGTCGCTTGAGGATCCCTCAAAGTTGTAGAGAGCTCGTCGAATAATAGAAATCACGTGGTTCGAAGAAATACTTGCTTTATTGTCACGAAAGCAATAAAACATTATTTGCACCGATCTAACTGATTTTCTGGTCTGATCTGTTCTAACGGTCGGGTACATGCTCGTCCAGGTTATAGAGAAGCATAAATTATAATGGCAATTGATTTACATAGCGGCCATCCCACACCAAAGTGAGCCTGACCACGAAAATTCTATTTTAATAATTATTCATTGTTGAGTAGTTAATGAAAAAAAAGAGATATCAAAGTTACCCGAACTTGCCAAAAAACTTATTAAATTTATTTGTTGTTGGATATATAATTAGTTGAAAAGTGGAACTGAGTCATAGTAATTTACAGCTGAAAAACTTATGTTGGCAACACTGTTGATGTACCTCATAGTGTTGAGAACTCACATCTGAAAATCGGGATAGTATCAAGCAATAAGAAATTACGAAGTGATGTATAGTTATTTCCCCTTGTAGATGTATAATTTATTGTTGAAATTGCAAGTTTATTTGTCTAGGTTCTGGGATGTTCTGTCCGTTACGGCAGAAGTAAGGAAGTTTCCTTTATTGTTCAATTAAAATACTGTGATGCGAAATTAATATCCTTTTAGTTAGTTACACACACGACAAGTATAACTGAGAATGAATGTTACAGTATTTGTAAAAAAAAAATCTCCATTTCAATTATTGCTCCGTCCGTATCATATGGATATGCATCCTTGTAACGTACTACCTGTCCTTTCCCTAGGTTCTTGATGGCTTGAATTCCAACAGGTAACACGCAATGAAAGCCTAAGGCTTCAACCTATCAAAATTGAAAAAAAGATATAACGTATTATCGCTGTACATTAATAAAATCGCAATATAAACTTTGCCGTATGTTCGAGCCATTCAGGAATACATATTTCCTATATTTAGGCATATTATTTGTAAAATACTAGTTTTATTTCGGCTACTATTATGTATTACTTACGTCACAATACGTATTCCTTTTGGGCTTTCTTTAGAAGTATTATTGATGATTTGAAGACAAAATTCACGTTCGATGAATTATGTATATTCACGGAGGGGTGTACAACTCAATTTAAAAATAAATTCACACTCTCGAACTTGTGTTTTCTAAACTCATATTTTCAACTAGATGCGGAATGGTGTTTTTTTACAACATCGATTGGGAATGGAGCAGGTAGACGGTGTGGGAGGATTAATAAAAAGAGTGGTATGGTTGCGAGTGAAGAATTGGCAAGTCGTTTTAAATAATGCAAAAAACCTTTTTTTTTATTGTGCTTCAAACGTTTGTGGAGGAATAACAATTATGTTCGTAGATAATACCAAGATCCAGAAGTTTGTGCCATTCCTTGAACACATATAGTACATTAGTGCTCTCCATGACGATTCGCAGAAATTTTCCTGTAATTATAGTCACTAAGAATAGTGTACCAAATTATGTCCCGTAAAACTTTGGTAAACTTTATTTTTATATGGGCCAGTCTAGTAACTTTGGACTTCGGCCTGTCACGATTCGCCATTATCTGTTAAAATCCACACCCATGCCCCTTCCGGGACTCGAACCCGGGACCTTCGAATCGATGGCCTACCGCAGACCGCTCGGAAATTATGTTCCGTCCGTTACAAGCACGCTAAATGTTTGTATTTAATAATTCACTGTTGTTTGTATGTTAATCTTTATTGGATTCAGAGCCTTGAATCTTTATTATTCTATAGTATTAACTATTTCGTAATAAACTAATAACAAATTTCTATCATAAAGTAAAATTAGCTCTTTTATTTATAAATGTGTGATTGTTCCGTCCGTTACAATGGAATGCCTGATAGTTAAACAAGTAGAAAAAGAGACATAAATATCATAAATATCGTAATTATAATACGATCCTATTTATATTATCAGTTAATCGACATCCAAAGTTCTTTTAAAATATTTTGGGAAAATGATAAAAATAATTACTAAAAATTGCAAGCTGGTGCACCATCTCTTGTGCAAACTATTGAGTACTGTCTATACATATAAAATTGGAGCTAAATGAATAGGCCGCTGTTCAGCACTGTTACATATGGCGCCCGATCGTGGCTCCGAACCCTTGGCACACTGTCATCCAACAATGTACAGTATCAGACTATAGATCCATATACACAGTTAATAGACATACACATATACATAATTCAAATGAACCACAACTTAGTCTGTACTTCAAGTGGTGTCAATGTCTTGCATTAGTTCCTGAGATTGTAGTTTCATAAAAGTCATTATACTATATACAGTATCACGTATCAGCATATAAATCATTCAAAGAAAATGAAAATAAGTATATACACCCTACGGTAATAATGTACAACGAACACGACATGACTTTCCTCAACGACATCCGAGTCCTCGATAATCGACGCCTTTCCTGGGTAGGAGTCAGTCCCAATCGTTAACGACCTTCGTATCTTCTGTTTCATTCCAATCTGGTCAATTTTCACACGTTCGTTTGCTTGGTTCACGCAGCGTTTTCTTTGGTTCTGTCGTGTCTCGTGCCGGCTTATACCTTCTTTTCCTTTAGGAGGTTCGTCTTCTTCCTCGTACTGATGTGTTGACACAATGTTGTCACAAGACGACTGTCTTGTTTCTCGTTTGTGGTCATCAGTGATGTCCGGGACTCGCCTCATTCTTCCTTGGAACGTGGTCTTACTATAGTCTCAATACGGGAATTATTTCCTGTGGCTTCATCTGAATTCGCGATCTTCGCCATAGCATCCAGATGTAAGAAAGATTAGCACGGATCTATACCAAAAGTTGGACCTATCCCTCCAGGGTATCACAATTTGTTTGTTTGGCTTAAGCGTGGTCTTTGTTTCTTCCACTTGAACCATTGTTGGTTTGTTCCAACTTCTTCCTCCTAAGATTTTCCTCTTCTTTAGGTCGAAATAATGGCATAGTGTGGGAATACGATAACAGCCTAATTTCTAAGTTGCAATCAATGATGGAACTAGTTCTTACTCCAAATTGTCCGCTTCTGACGAGAGAAGTGGTCGCTTGAGGGACCCTCGAAGTTGTAGAGAGCTCATCCAATAATAAAAATCACGTGCTTCGAAGAAATACATGCTTTATTGTCGCTATTATAATATTTGCACCGATCTAACTGATATTCTGGTCTGACCTGATCTAACGTTCTAATGGCCAGGTACATGCTCGTCCGGGTTATAGAGAGGCATACATTAAATTATAATGGCTTGTGAAAACTATTGAGTACAGTCTATACATATAATATTGGAGCTAAATGAACAAGCCGCTGTTCAGCGCTGTTACAAGTGTTACCGAAAATATATTTTTGTACTCTCCAATATTGCAGCACGGAAATTTCCAATTATCTCTAGTGTACGCACAGTTCTTTCGTTCCCTGCTGAATTACGATTACAAATAGAAGCTGTGAATCTAATTGACCTGACCGACGTTGTGATGGTGCGACCAACTGTCACATTCCCAATTTGAAGTGTAGCCTGAACTTACGCTGTGTAGCAATTATGGGAGTATCTAGAGACTGGAATACTATTGGGCGAGTGCACCTGCGAAACACTCTCCCGCGATAGGGCACACGAACTGTGTAAATTAAAGCTTTAAAATCGCTGTTGGCAACCAGTTACATGGCTAAGATGTCGCCTTATGGAGTAGTAGACCCGCTTTAGGAACTCGACGAGTTTGAGCTTTTTTTTCTGTCAAAAACAATTTGTTATGCTCATATATATTATTAATATATTTGTAATCAAGGGTCAGGTTAGAAAATCAAGTTCAATTCTTTTCATTTTACGCAATGCAACAGACTTTTCTCTTCTAGGTCGCCGTAACGCTGATAGATGGCTCTATAATGGTATTTAAATGTTTCTTGCTGGAGACCGATGTATCAATTACCTACTCATTATTTTTGAAATAAGTAAAGCGTGATGTTTAGCAGACCACCCCTGCATGTCGAACAAACAAAAACAATGCCAGCTCATTAAGAAAAGAACGCTCGTCATCTGGCGCGCATTGATACATTGCGTCATTACGCTATGAACAATGTCGTGCCTTTCACCCATTTTATATGGATCTGAGTTAATAATTTCCATTGGTAAATGCAGCAATGTTTGATAAATCTTTTTGCATATACCAAAGTATCTATTTAGAGTTTATTTCAAATACAATTTTCGTGATAAGGGAATGACATGGACATATTCAAGGCCTTCATTTTCGGAGTTGAAAATCTTCATACATTGCAAACCTCCCATTACATCGTAAATTTCCTTTTCTTCTATGGTAAATACCTTAATCCTGGCAACGTTGCTGTTAAAAAGTTTAGTCATGAAGTTTAAATCACACACTATAAACTATCAGACAGAGACAACCTAAAAGAATAATGAACCTCGACAATAAGAAAACATTTGTGTTTCTTATTGTAAGACGTAAAAGTAAGTATTGCGTACGTTCTCTTCTTTTCAAATTGTAACAGTTCGCATCATCGTATTTATGCATATGTTTTATTTATATTGTGTCACTATGAATTTTTATATGCAAATCTGATGAATTAAATCAAAATCTTTTTTTATTTAATTTTTGTTTCATTTTATATCCCGTTTTCATTTTCGGTGTTTCTTCAAGAATAAAGAAACAAACAACAGAAGTTCAACCGGCTGCACGTTGGAAGCAATTTGGAAAAGAGAAAAACAGCGTTTTACAATGGCTAATGACTTCCCTACTTACAAAGAATATGCTACCGTGCATTTTATAGACCTTTAAATGTAGTTGTCGCCGACAAGTCGAGGACTAGGTCTGGAATCAGGAGACACTGTATGTTACCACCAACGAAGAAAGAATCCTGTACATCTTACTTGAAGCACGTACCGATTTTCGCACCTAAGTAGACACCAGCAACGGTTTGTCGAATGAAATACACACCAGAACGGCATGTAAACAACAGTAATAGCAAAGGAATGGATCCTTTTGAAATTTTGAGTGTCAGGAGGAGGAAGAAAGTGGGTCACCTCGGAGCAAGGCTGGATTTTCGAAGGGCAGAACAGTTAAAGATCTCGTCGACATAACTTCGAGTGAAGCGTGATTCGGTAGTAACACATATCTATCTAACGTTAATAATTATTTTTACGTGTTAAGATACTAATTAACATGAGTGGCTAAATCGTTTTTAGTGCGCCCTAATTTTCGAAAATCCTTTTTCATCAGTTTGCTTTTCCGTGTTGATTCCAATTTTCTTTTTATTGAATATGTTTACTTGTCGTGCTCAATGTGTTGGTACAAGCCGAAAATTGAATTGTGTAAATGACAATGCATCTGGACACAAATTCAGCATGTGTGTGTGTGGACCAGTATGGTCAGTAACAACGAGCCTCAAGCCTCAAGTGTGGGACTATGCTACAGCGGCTCACAAGTTACATTGGTGGACATTAGAAGGAGCAGGATCCAGGCCAGAAAGTGTCAAAGTATTTATTTAGAGCTTTCCGGACAAACAGGTAGGATCTAACAAATTACCAACATATTTTTTCGCCATATATTCAAAGGCCAGACGCAGATTGAAGAAACTGCTTATTTGAGGAACCAGAACTGTCAATCCGTGGGGGAGTAAACTCTCCATTGTATTTTTCTTGTGTTATATTGTCTCTCCTTAACGGAACGTTCAGCTGAAATACTTCATGGTGTTTTGGTGGGCGTGGCCCACTACGATATTTGTCAGCTGTCGAGACGTTTCTCTACATAAAAGAGAGCTTGAATGCATTTTTCTCTGATATGTTCTGGGATATTCAAAAGTTTCATAGCAGGCCTAGCTACTCCGTATTATATTTTTTTTATTACGAAGAAAATAAGAACGAATAAATAGAAATAAGCTCAAAGCAGAGCAAATGTCTATCAGCTGATTCCCGCGATGAACAGATTTCATTTTGTCCTGCAATTTACGTCATGTCTTCGAGGATATTATGTTTCTTTATGCAGCGAATATTGGCCAATGTTTGCACAAATATGTATGTAGTGTTTAGTAACGACAAGTTAGATTTCTATACAATGTGAAGTGTGCTTAGATTTAAGAGTATATATCTATTCCTCAATGCAATGTGTTTTTAAAAAGGGTTGTGTATTTTTTTATTATGTTTAACTCAGTCTGTCAGCGGAGACGGCACTACTTCGTTTGTTCTTCGCATCTCATAATTAAACTAAAGTCAGCCAGAAGCATGCCAGTCACCCCACTATCGTTTCAGATTTCTGATTCTCAACTTTCAAAGCTCACCCCATAATTTGTTTAATTGTTTTTCATATTTCATTAAAATCTGGTTCCAATCTTCTATCCAGAGAAATTCCTTAGGCAATTTTGTTTTTCTATCTCCCCATCACTTATGAGTAACGCATATGCAACTGAGTGAGTAACCGGTGGTTCTCAATTTTTAGAAGTACTATTAAGGGTTTTGGATCTATAACAGTGTGATAAAATCACGCAGGTGTAATGAATGCTCTGTAAAATGTCTAAAACGCCTTCTAGCCACATAATGTGTAATTTAGCTCTTTGTAAACCTATTCTTTTTTGCCGGATACGTGGGAGCGTATCGGATCATATTAAGCCCACTAAACAATACAGTATTATTGTATTTTGTTTCCCCTCAGTGTAGTTGCAAGGCAACCGAAGAGCAATTGAGCTGTTTATTTTATTATTCTTTTTCTTTTTCGTAAATATTTTTGATAATATCATACCGGTCATGTCGAAAGTCGAAACTGTATTTCACTTTTACTTTCTGGATAACTGGGTAGTGTAAAAGAAGCAAAATTGATGTGAAACATGCTTACAGATGTAACATTAAATCAGCTCCTTTATAAGAGTATTGGCTAGAAGAGGAACCGTGTAACTTATAACATGTGGGCAAATAATTCAATACCTCAGGCTTTCATGTAAAACTTACTGTCTTTCAAACTGGAGTCAAGAATGTAAATATACTAAAAGTTGATTTTGTTCACTTTCCAACAAATCCGCCAGGGGTCTTCATCCTCTGGTACTCCTTTGTTTTGTTATCTCTGTTGTTTTGCTTTAGTTGAATCTTTTATAAAGTTTATTTGCTGTTATCCTATTTCTATGTTTCATTTCAAAATTCGTACGGTTATCCCAGGTCAATTCAATTTTGGTATAAGTGTAATTCTCAGTCACACAGTACAGGAACATAGCGTTTTTTTTTCAGCCCTAGAGAACCAAGGAGCACTTCGTCGTTAGAGAAAACTCTTAGGGATGAGTCTTGCAAATTCCATCGTCCGGTAATTGCATTCGATTCTCGCACATGCACCTTTCTCTTTCTAGAGACGTGGAATATCCGATTAATGCGGGGAACAGGACGCATTTTATTATGTCAGTTATTCATATGGGCAGTGGTGGTGGAACTAGTGACGACTACTCCCGGTATCAGAACTTAGTTTGTATTTTTATCATTGAAATTTGAGAGATCCCGATCCACTCTCCTCTCTCCCTCCATAACATCTTATTCGTTCAACCTCCCTAAAGCCCTGGAGCCGTTCTGGGGAGCTTGAATTGAATTTTGTCTCGAGTAACATTTATTAAGACCTTCCTAAAAGTATTTGTAATTGCCTGTGATTGCTTGCTTCACAAGCAAAAGCAGTGGTTATAAAATTATTCACAAAGTATTTAAGTGAAAATCAAAATCAATATACAATGATTAGTTCAGAAAAATTAAAGCTGAAAATATAAAGTACAAATATTTAGCGCTAGAAAACTGTTTTGTTCTTGTCTCTGTTTACAGCATTTTAACGGATGCTGCCATCTGTTAATATAGAAATGAACGATGTGACACAAGATCTTGGTTGTGCCTCTTCCGTAAGAAACAGTGCGATTTATTCATTTTATTGGTGGAAAAATCTAAGAGCAACAGCATAGGTCTAGGTTCCCAATTCCTATGATCCTGTAGATAATGTTGAGGACTTCGGATGAGCACTGGGGAGTCTCACAATTTTGTGCGGGTCATTTTGACTGAGGTTTTCCAGGGTTTCTCATCAGTTTTAACAAGCGAATGCCGTGATGGTACCTTAACAATGAGCCTCTAGGAGCCAACATTCCCACCCCTGGTTTCGGGAGAGAGATCTCTCAGGCGTTACAGGCATGGGGCTTTGGGCAGAGTTCAGTTCATAACTGACAAATTGAATGGTACAGATCTCGTGACCTCAACCTAAAACTTTATTTTTATTTTACTGCTGACTTTAAAAAGTCGACAGTACAAGCTATTACATTGAGCTTCCCTAGCAGCAGAGGATATCGTGCCAATATCAGCCAAATACAGGGCCAATACAGCCAAATACTGGGCCAATACAGCCAAATACTGGGCC
>JAGDQP010012121.1:1809-13530 GCA_022664845.1 Lepisma saccharinum
CGGGTCGTTGCGCTTACGAGGCAAGCACCTTTCCACTGAGCAAGCACACTTCATTTTAATTTCTACAGTTGGCAGCACTGATCACAGGGAACAAAAACTAAAGCGAAGATCCTTGCAAACCTAACATAAGGCACTTCAAAACAAAGATTATGTATCTTTGAGTACTTGGTATTTTCTCTCTCTCTCTCTCTCTCTCTCTCTCTCTCTCATGAGGACTATAGTAAAATACTTCGTTTGGTCACATGAGTAAAAAATTTCCAATAATTCTGTTCATGCACTGTTTACAAAAAAATAAAAAATCTCCAGATCCTGGTTTGCATGTGCTGTGATAACATTTTCGTAGTAACTGCGTTTAGTCTCTAGAAATAGTTGTCTTTCTCTCTTTTTTAAAAAATATCTATTGAACTTTGATGTTGGTTTGAAGTGAGATCTTTGGATTTGAGATAAACAACAAAGTGCACACAATTACGTCATCAACCATATTCCGGATAACTACGCATTTTTCTGAAACAGACTTTCCATGACCCTTCTCTGAATCGACTATCTATATCACTCGTATTTTATTGATAAGGTGACAGATTGTCTTCTTGTTTCTTTCTCTTACGTTAGATATTAGAAGTAACTTTTTTGTTTAAGTCTGGTGTCGGTCAAATTTCATTTCCTAGTGCGTTTGTGAGGCTTGCTTTCGTTGCAAGGTTGATTTATGTCTTTGAAGGTGAAGCATGTATTGATTCTGGGGAACTAAACTCGTTCCTAACTTTTTAAGTTGCTGGTCCTTTACGTTTTCTCCAATATTTACCCTCACGTAAAGAAATTTAACTCAGGGTTGGCAGAGTATTTTAGGTAAATTATGAGTTGTTTATTGTGCGTAGAAAACCAATTGTTTACGGATACAGAAATGTTACTTTTAAACTAATTGTGTTCCATGAAGGTTGTCATTCTACTACTAGTAGAAAGTAGATATCACCAGTGGCTTGTGTCAGAATAAATTAAAGTTAATAGTAGTCGTGAATGATCGAGTTACAAACAAATTTCATAAATGATTGTTGGACCTAGATCCTTCGCCGCTGATAGAATCTGGTGTTTCTGTCAAGTGTTGCAAACCACTGTACACAATTTTAAAAAAAAATGAATATTTATGGGCACAAATTGTTTATTATTATTATTATTGCTACTATTTTACGTCCATAGATATTCAAGTCCATTATAGGTAAAGTGAGTATACGCAGTGGTTTGCAACACTTGGCAGAAGCACTGATCTTCAAATTTTAGCAGCGGCGAAGGATCTAGGCCCAACAGTCATTTATTAAATTCGTTTGCAACTTCATCTCGATAATTCACTACTACTATGAACTTGAATTTATTCTGACACAAGCCACTGGTGATATCTACTTTCTACTAATTGTAAGAATGATAACCTTCATGGAAAGGTTGTGTTTTGTATTGGAGCAAAAATTACAAATCATTTAATGTATTTGTATACCTAATTGTAAAAATGAAACTATTTTTTTGTTCGCTTGCTAATGCATGATAATATCGGGATGGTACCTTCAAATTAGATCCTTTCCACATTTTCTTCCCCTATACTATTCAGATCTAAACCAAAAATACCTAAAGGTCATAAATGAATTTTCAAATTCAAGGGGTTACTAAGGAGGAATTGATAAACTTTTTTTTGTGGGACATTAGATTGGCGAAGCATCTTATCTTATATAAGGCGACAGCTAACTTCACTTATAACTACAATTCAGAGAAATTTGAGCAGTTACAGTACGCCACTGAGAAATATCAAAGATAAATATTTGTGTTTCGGGAAGTACTGACGTCGGCAGTCAGAGTACGTCTATATTTATGCCAACATGTTCTTTTCTTTGTCTTTATTTAAAGAAAAATATCATGTTGTAAATAGCATAGGAAAAAGGTATTTCGAAGCATAACACTTATTCACGTTATTTATTTTTGGCGAAGCGACATCTTAAATAGGCAGAGAAAATTAAAAGAAAGGGAAGAAAAATAAGGTACAAAATGCGTCATTCTTGGAACCATGTAGAGGAAAAGAAGGAGAAATGCATGAAAGAGAATCTCATCCCGTTTACATGGCGAAATTCTTAGGCTCTTGGCCAGAGATAGCCAGTGTTGCCAACCCTACAAGTTTCTTAGAATTTTAGATACGAATGTTTAAAAATATCCCGTTTAGGTTACATTACCTCTTCCTTTTTTTAGGAAGTCGCCATAATTACAGTACGAGGGTTGTTTGGTTTCTAACAATAAATATGAAAGACCATTCGTAGGTGCTTGTAACTTTTAATTATAGCCCTGTAATATATAATTCTTTGTGTATTGATGCACGGAACTTTGTCTCTTTGTTATTTACCTCTGTTATTTATAATTATTGAAGTAAAAAGGTTTCTGGATTCAGTGGTCGTCCTTCGTCAATGGAATTAATCGGTCCATATTCTTACGATATGGAGTAAGGTCCTATATAACCAGGTATTAGTAGTAGAAGCCAAATAAAAGGGATAATATAAACAAACTGGGTCGTAAAATTGGCCACCTGTGTTTATGTTTATATAAACGTTCCCCCTCGTCGGAAGTCTTTTATTTGGACCTGCACCTCGTTGCAAGCGTGAGAAATGGCTTTTCTCTCCTCCTGGATGAGCATAGGTTTTTTTTTTTCGCATGTATTTTATTGGTTTGCTGGTGACGAGGTTTGGGAGTCAGTCTATGAGAAGCCATGGAGGAGTCGAACGCTATTGAAGTTGAGATTACACCACCAGCGGAGACTGAGGAAGATCCAGAGACTATGAATACGTTATTTAAAATTTATATGGAGAAGCATCCTGAAGCAGCTGGATTAAGTGACAACTTTAATTGGGGCACTCGTTATATGCTGAGAACCCGTTTGTGGGAATTGGTGGAGTAACTTGGTGTCAACGATAAAAGACTGTGTTTTTTATTTGGACATTTTATATATAGGACATTATTTAGTGGACATTTTATATAGTGGATAATATTTAATGGACATTATTATTATTATTTAGTGGAACAAATCATGGCTCAGTGTTTGAGTTGCAAAGGTGACTATATTGTGGAAGTGTACTTTAAAAACAATAAGTACGTATTTAAAGGAAAATCCTATTCAGTGTAATGAGTGTAATTTACGTAGTGTACATAAATGTATGTACGTCTGGAACACAGGAACAGTGATTGCACATGTTCAAACTCACATTAATAATCCTAAAATTTTCAAGACTATTATGAATGTTTTGAACAATAGGGTCATTCTCATATTGCGAAGAGTACATTGTTTAAAGTTTGTCATCAGTTCGTGAAAGACCCAGAGTGCATTACACAATTAATGCCTCTTATTCTTGAACAGCGAAATGCTGTTGGTTCTCGTTTGCTTTGTGCGAGACAGTACCTTGCCTTGATTTTCAAGACTTTCTGCTCATGAATATATTAAGCGAGAATTTTGTTAAGTTTATATTTAGTCCTGTCATCCAAAGAAAAGCGGCAATCCATTTCCTCACCATATTAAAAAATATTAAAATTTATTTAATTTGTTTTCAGCGTATTAATTAAAAAATCATTAGATTTTCATCAAATTGAATTTTATTTCTCCCATTTTCAACAATCTATAGGCATTTCACACTACACATTGCCAAATAATATCTCGCCATACCATTCGAAATTATATTTTTACTTATGACGATTGAAATATCACGATTTTTCTTCCATTTCAATGTACCACCAAAGTTTTCTCACAAGATAGAGACAAACACTTCCTGGGGGGGGGGAGTCCAGGGTGGTCCCAAACTATATAATCTCCCCATTTTACGCCCTGGTGTCGAATTTTACGATACAGTTTGATTATATTATAACTCTTATTTGTCTTCTACTACTGGTATTGCATTACTTCTTGTTTCTCACACTTACTCTCTCAGTGATAACATCTTTACTTCACTAGCTTGTAATGAATAAAATATGTACGGTAACCCTTGTATATATGAATAAATTGCTTGCTTCGACCACAGGTTTAAAATATCTCAGGGTATTGTTTATTTTGCTTGCTTATTAAATCGATTCTTTGACGTGAGTCGTTGAGAAGGGATGATTTATTTAGTTTTGAATAAAAGATAAAAGTCCACTTTAGCAATTTCTAATATATACATCAACTACCATGATAATTCCCGATGATTACGATGATAATATTGTTACAGTGGTGGGAGATATGAAAAGTCAATCTAGTGGATGATTTTTAATTTTATTTTTTTCTTTCCATAGGTAGTAGGAGCCTTACGAAAAGTAAATATAGTGAAGGGTATTTTTTAAGATTAAACAATGTAGACAATAAAAGTCCAGGGTTGTAATATTATACCGAAAGAAACTCATAGTCTGTTGTAGATAAATTAACAGCACAACAAGATTACATCAAGTTTCAGATTTACTAATTAATTAACTAATTTACAAAACAAAAGGCTTTCGCGAGATTAGATAATCTTTAAGCAAGTTTTCAACACAGGATTTCCATTATGTAAGATTATGATATTACCACAGTTGCTCTAGAATGTACTAACATTTAAAGAAATATAGAAGAGCAGTGTACATAGAATTGTTTACATTGTACAATGAAAGTTACAAGCTTCGAGCAATAGTGCTTCATACTTTTCAAACGAACCTCGTATATGCATAAAGTGGTAGATTCCGTTCTTAATTCTGAGTGTGTGTCCCTGATTGACTTATCGATTGATATGCAGACTACGTGGGGAAAACCTGTCTCCTCTAATAGAACAATCTCATCACATGAGAGTTCCTGAAAAAAAAATTGGAAAAGCACTGAAAAACTAATTTAAACGGAAGAATAGTTGATAAAATATTGATATAACCTGTCAGTAGTGATTTCCCAATAGAAGGTTGTGTGCCACTGCACAAAATAGCATGTCCTCCTTGTAACTTCATGACGAATAGATGGAAGCAATTAGATTTCACATCAAGAACAATTTACTCCTTAATCTGAAACTCTTCTCATACCGAAGATTACACAAATATTCAATAAAATATTTAGTCCCATTGTTTTCAACGTTTTGTGATTGTTTTACTTTCGTTTTATTGCTCTGAAACCATTGTGAGCCGTAAAGTAGAGTCGAGACAATATTCACAAAACAACATTAAAGACGTAGATAATGTCTTTGAGCTTTCAATTAGTAGTGATTTACAATTTTGGCTTCGAAACGATGGGTCCTGTGTTCAATTCCCGATGGAAGCTTCCAATTTTCGTGTTGACCTAGAATCGTAATGCTTATCAGCTCGCTGCTTAAATCAAGTAGCCCTGAACTCGAAACACATCGTAGCGCTAAATATATGACATCATTTTTTAACAAAAGCCACCTGGGCTCGATCTGCTTGCAGAGAGGTGGAATTTAGTTAAGTTTAGTACTTTTACATCTCAGTGTTTTGATTATTGAATAAGCCTAAGAACTCCATGATCTGGCGACTTTCACCAAAGAGGTTTACAACTCTTAAGAAAGAGATTTACAACATTTGGACAAATGACTTGCAACTTTAAAAATGGTTCATGCTTTAAACAACATACTTTAGAATCATATAACCATTTAGCAAAATTGGTTAAAATGTTAAACAAAGAAGCTTTACAACTTTCAATAATATGATTTACAACCTTCAACAAAGTGGCTATCATTTTTAACAAGATGATTTACATAAAAATATAAAGAAAGAAAGACAATTTTTGATAGGAATATATTGACAATGTTAAACTAAACTTTTCAAATAGTGGCTTACAAGTTTTAGTAAATTAGATTACATTAAAATATACTGTCTTTACAACTGTTAACAATGGAGTAAGATGCTTCCTACTTTGTTGTTCTCTCTCCCCCCCCTCCTTCTTTAAGGGGAGACTCCTTGTTACTTAAGTAAGAGACACTCCGCTAACGGGCTGGTTTTTCTTCCTCCAGTCAGTGCCGCCCTTACAACAGGGCAAGCAGGCCCATACCACGGGTCCCACGCTTTGGGGAATCCGCCGTAAAACAGGCAGAAAATAATGTTACTAATCAACTTGTCTACTAAGAGAGGCCCCGCAAAACACATTTGCCCGCGTGACACCGCATATACTAGGGGTGATACTGCCGCTGGTAACCTAATTATTCTCTTTTAACATTTAATAAAGTAAATACTTTGCTGCTGATGCACTCTTTCTCGCAAACACTTCAGCTACTTCGCCTCTATGCCCATTGTAACCAGCTCGCCGAGAGACGTCATCCCTCAGACTTGGGTCGGATTTAGACCACACGTTCTTCTTTGGTCCATAAATGTGAGTTAAGTAAGCGAATCAAAATGTAGGTATTGACTGTATGTCCGTGTATATATTTCCAAGCAACAAGCGATGGATCAGATCTGATGAAACATAGTAGATATTCTAGTAGATTATGATCTATGTTTTGCAGTTCAACAATGCATGCCATATGCATAGAGGATAGCTTGTCTATTAAAGTTTCAAGGATGCTACCATTTTAGAAGGCTCCGAGTTCGAATCAGGGGATGGCGAAATGGAAAAGGGTTTGGGATAGCCGGATCAGAGCTTCAGATATCCGGATCATCCGAGATCTGTACTGAATCCCCTTGGATCCTGAACTGGCCATCACTAGTTGAAATTCTGGAACAACCAGCCATCTTTATTAAGTCTTCTTGATTTGCCCTTACTTGTACTGGAGTGATGTTTTACAAGAAGACATGGATCACTACATTATTTCTAGTTCAGAGTGAATTTGCTTGCGATGTCCGTAAATACGTTATGTACAGTATGTCTGTACAGTAATGATGCGGTGGGGTTTCGGAGAGTGCTGAAGCATCCCAACGAAGTATGATAAAAGGGACGAAACAGGCATCGAACGAAAGAGAAACTATGAAATATTTTACTTATAACGTACGCTTGGGGACAGGTAAGAAGGTAAGAAGCACTTAAACAGAATTATTAGTTCTGATGGTTCTTATGACATCAACTAGAGTATTGCCTAGATATCTGCAGAGGTCTCAATTAAATCCTTTTTGAGCTTCAATGAAAGTACAGTTAAAACCGGCGTGAGTTCTTTTTTCTTTTTTTATTCTTGTATTCGTGTTCTTTCTATGTTTCATTGTGATATGCTATGGCTGTTTGTAAATGCACCATAACTCTATGGACACACTGTAGAAAAACAAACTTATTTTTCATTTCTTTCTTCTTCTTTTTTTTTAAAAAAAGAGAAATCTACATTAATTTTACAAGAGTTGGCCTCACTGATTTGGATGAGTTAAAATTCAGGAAATGAAATCTGTGATCGCCTCTGGTACAGATTTGGATTGCAAAAGTTTTTCCTGCCCCTCCCCCCTCTCTCTCCCTGTTTGAATCCAGAAGAGGGTCCTTGCTGCAATGAATTCTCTCTCTCTCTCTCTCTCTCTCTCAGTGACACACCACACAAACACAAGTAGATCCTAGCAGTACCAGCCTGTGTGAAGGCACGAAATCTATTTCGAGAACTGAAGAAGCGAGAAAGAGATGAACCCATAACCTTTCCGCACTCTTGCTGCAGCAGACTGGCTTGCTGTTCTGCTTTTTTTCTCTCTCAGAAAAGGTACACACAGACTTGGAAAGCATGATTAATGAATGTGTCACAGTTTTAAAATACTCAAGTATCTCCATTTCATGATGAAAATCTCTATCTTTTTTATTATTTCCCTTTGATTACTGAGACGTTATTTCCATTTATCTGATTACAAAGTAGAGAGCTCTCAATCTCTGGATCAATCTATTCTTAATACGGCAGTTTTTTTTTTTTTTTTTCAGTTTTGCATGTTGCTAAAATTGCACTCTTCTGAAATCGTTCAATTATTCTTGAAGCTAATGTTCCTAGCGTCTCAGTCATTGATTTGTGTTTACTTGCTGTATCGGAGATCACTATGGGTATTAATGTCCCGTTTTATTTCAAACTCAACTTTGACATTCTGCGCCAGTTGTTTATGTATATCTTGTTTTGTCTCAATGCTTCTTCAAAATTTGTAAGTCCTGGAAATGTTACGCCCATAAAGAATACTTCATTGTTTTCTTTGTCAATTTTTCTTAGATTCTGTCTGTTATGTTTGGTTGTTCTGTCTGTTAATATGGTTTTGTCTCACTCGTTTTATTTTCTCCTACTGCTTCTGTTTTTTTTATTTGTAATATATTCTTGTGTTCTTACTCTACTCGTATATCTTTTTAGGTAGTTCTTGATGTGTTATTCCTACTATTTGTTTGTGTCTTTTCTTTGTCCTCTACTTGCGATATGCTGTGTTCTTTTTGTCTGTATATAACGGAATCTGCATTTGTCTTCCTTAATTCAGTTATTTTTCACTACGTATTTCATTTTGTGTTTTGTTTTTCGCATATGGTCTTGTACTGCCTGCATTAAACCTTCTGTTTTTGGCTCTAGGTGTTCATTTCTCAGCCATTAAAATGATGCCTCCTTATCTATGTGTGCCTGGTTCACTTTTTGCTGGGTATCTTCCACGTATTTTTCTACCTAATGCTTATTATTTTCAAAAGACGTTTCATGTTTCTGCCTCGCTGTATATTGTACGGTAGATAAATCAGTACTGTAGATAAGTAATACAGTACATAATGGAAGTTTTACCATTAAAAACAATGCAAAATATGGTTTGTCTGGTCTTTTGAGTGGCGAAATATCTGCACCCGTAGATTTAACGCTTACGTAAGAAAGTCAGAAGCGCATATCACTTCCTCCCATATTCACTTGTTAGAGGAAATGGTAGAATTCGTTGTAAATACTACAATAAAGTTCCTGAATCACGTGACGTAAAAGGCAAAAGTGTCATGATACGAAATGCATGCAGTAGCGCCTCATACAGGCCATACACTCACGTAGACTCGTACAAAGTATTAACAAAAGGTAACCAAGAGGGTGAACGCACTTGCTTTCTATGTGCATGGTCACGGGTTTAGTTCCTGCTTAGATCAGAGCCCACTTTACCAGCATAAACTGTAGGTACTGTCTTTGTAGAAACTTGTAAGCTCGTTTAGGATGTTAATAACAATTCAATAAATCGTACCTGCATTCATCTTACAGAATGTAATCTCCATTCCCATCATACTTTTATGAGGAAGACATAGCAAATCACACAAGGCACTATCTGCATACATACCATGTAGTAATTATGGTCCACAACCTTCTAGAATCCCTAATATTCCTCCAGTTTTAGCTCCTTTAAATGTAACAGTTTTTAGTTTGCTCAGCTTCTTCCATATATAGCGAGAATGTGGAATATAGTGACGAATTTTCTTCGTTTTTCGCTGCTCAATTCAATTGGTTAATGAATTGACTTGAATTGAAAATGACTTTATTAGAGCGGGCGAGGTTCAGGCGGAGGCAGCTCTCCCACCTATCAGGGAGATGCTCTGGGTTCAATTCCTGCTCCCGCCAACAATTTTACTTCATTCTTTGGCTGCCAAAACCACTCTTGACGCAAAATATACAAGAAGTGATCGAGAAAGCGTTCGAAATGTGGAAATGGAGAAGAAATAGGTGAGAACACTGTATACGCAAGGATTGTATACTCAGGGATACAGTTTAAGATATAATTGAAGGGAAAAGAGGAAGAGGAAGAAGATTGATACAAGTTCTTGACAGTATTAAGGAAATTAAAATGGTACAAGATAGAGAGAATAGCGCAAGCTTGAGAGTAATGGAGAAGGCTTAACATGTCTTAAGGGACCTGTCCCTTCGGCAGAATACGGGTGATGATGATGGGATACGCCCAAGTAAGAAATTGCAAGACACTGAACGAAGAACCCCTTGATTACCAAGATGCATCATAGCCACTTAATTACTGCAGAATGTTCATGTGTTAAATTTTTATATTAAGTTAAAGTTTTAATGGGTTCAACTTATTTTCTGAACTATTTCTTGTATATTGGAAAAGAAAGGTTCACCCACATGAGGGTAGATCCTCCTTGTTGTACGGATACCCCATAGCTCTATTGTAAAGTACAAGCTTAAATAAACAATTAATTTTGAAACATACTATTGTATGGTACGTAATTTTTGTGTGAGTAAAATTGAGAAAATAAATATATTTTCCCTTGACCGTACACAATAAGGGGAAAAAATTCTGAGGAAGTACCTGCATAAAGTAGGAGAAGCTTTCCAACTATTGCAACATTACTCATGGATATTTTCTCTTTAAAAAAAAGAAAAAAAATTACAATGACGCAAACTTTACATTGAGAAGAAAACAATTATTGTACAAGGATATAATGTGAGGAAATTGCTAATTTCCCTTGAGAAACAGTGTCGTATTTTATTTACAAAAGAAGAGGTATAAGATGGGATAGTTTTTAATAATTTCCCAAGTTTTTCTAAACTATTGATTTTTACTCTTTTTTTTTCGGTGAGTACAGATAATATTAAAGAGTATAAATATTGTAACTCCTACACCGAGAGGAGATAGCTTCGTCAGTACGCCATAGTGGATGAGGCTATTTCAGTGAAAGAAAAATATAACCTAGAATGAAATTGCAGTGCAAAAGGACTCTGTTGTTGCAGATATGCGGTAGACTGACTATAGAGACCATATTGCAAATATTTAATATAGGTCAACAGATCTTCGTCGAGGAATGGTGGAGGGGGACTTTTGCCCAATACTTCCCTCAATTTTATGGACCAGGAAATGAGGTCAGTTAGGTATAAAACTTTATCGCATCTATCTTAACAACAAGTTTTCATTTTCACAATTCTTCCTCTTTTGTTCGAATGATATATTTGTTTTTCTTCTTCGAACAAGCAAGGGTTGACTTTTTATTTTTTCACCGTTGCATCACTTTCTCCCGTACGTACAATGAATAGAGGAAAAATTACATAACGTCAAGTACTCCCACTCGCTATCTACCTATTGTGAATTTTCTCGCCTCCTCGCCCCCTAAAAAATAGTAGCGATAAAGAATTAGTTAAGGAAGGGGGGAAGCGGGTGATGAATACGGGTCGTTACGTCAAGGCCACCGCCACCACCACCCTGTATGTCCATTGTTGCAGCTGGGTGCTGTATCGATCTGTAAGGGCCTGGATGGCCCGGGTTTGTTCGTTCGTTCGGAAGAGAAGCGGAGAAACAGAGACAGCGGCTTCTGGGCCAAATGTGGGTGGATGGAACACAGCGCCAGCTGACTCTCAACGATCGGTTTTAGCTCCGTTGGCTGCAGAAACTGCGAAAAACAGCTGGGTTTGTATATAAGGGTGGGTCCGCGTTAAGAACATTTGTTTGTTTTCGAGGATAAAAATTACCCCCAAAAATGTTATTTGTCTTTTATGAAAACATGTTTTTTTCTTCAAATATAATATACTGTATTCTGGAGGACACAAATTTGTACGAATATCTTTCTCATGCCCAATAGCTTCAAATTCATGATGAGATCTAGTTACCTGCATCCAATTAAAATATTGGAAATTTCCAGTCTGTAGGAAAAAGGTCGGTAACATCTTCCTTACATTTGGATTTTGCAAAGAGACATTACCAAAAGCTGTCAAATTAAAATTTTCGCCGCCAGGTAGCTACAGGAGCATTGCCTGTATTTTGCGTTGTAGTTATAATTCCATAACTGTTGACAATGTCGTGGCTGTGTAAAACGGAATGTATCACGAAGTTATCAGTGTCACGAAATTGCGATGTCACGACTTTACCAAC
>JAGDQP010012121.1:13630-46067 GCA_022664845.1 Lepisma saccharinum
CTTGTCTACGGAAAATTCTTTGGTGATGGCTTCCAGGAGCTTGTCCATCATTTGGGAGAAACGTTTGGCTGAAGTATATGGGCCGTGGTGGCTCAGTGTTAGAGCGCTTACCTCGGTCCGATCCCAGCTCATGCCATGTGGGGGTTATGGTGGACAAACACCGTGTGCGTGGGTTTTCTCGGGGTTCTTTTGTTTCCTCCCACGTTCTTCATTCCACCAATTCATCCCATCATCATCCATTCGGTCTGAGCCAAAGTTACTTAAAGGTCTTCAATTCAATTCGTACAAGTTACAGATATCGGAGACAGTTATTTTTTTCATTTAATTTTAATAGAAGTCTTTCATGTCTGCACTGTTACCACGTTTCTTTTCTCGAAATTTGTATTCGTCAACAAACCCATTCATCAATTTAAAAAATAATTAAATACAGATTCAGAAATTGAATGATTTCTGCAGGATCCTATTTTGTCCGTTAAAAAAAAAGAATGATACACTAATAAAGAATTGAAATAGCTTTGATTAAAATTATACATTTTTCAAAAAAATCCACATTCTTTGTATATTGAAAATTATTCCCTTTTCTGTAATATTAGCTAGGGTTCTATTTTATTACTTTATTTTTATTTTTTTTTAAAAAAAAGAACAATACATGGAGCGCACGAAACTAAACAAAACTCAAGAGTCACCTCTCCTCCTCCGCAACTGGTGAAAGGTATATCAAACTACCGTTATCTCAACGCGGTCACTTGAAACAAAGTAAGTGACCGTGTAATGCCGAAGCAGACAGAACAATGCTCATATACGGTATATAGGACTACATATACATACGCTTGTCTAAAAAAAAAAATATATAATACCACAAAGAGAGAAAAAAAACTGTTTCTATAGGTCACTGCAAAGAGAGTGGGCCAACCACACGCTGGTTAACAGATATCAAAGATAAGAGTAAATAGATTTTTTTCAACTAAAATGAAAAAAAAAAAAAAGCAGACAGCAAGTAACCTCAATATTACCCGAAATTGTTATCAGAAGTGAACCAGAATAAATTACATTGCTTAAACATTCCTTATTATTGTTTGTATCATAAATTCAATTACTTATTACATTATCTATATGATCTTAGTCCATTATACATTAAATTCACCCGATAAACTTGCTGACAGCTTTTGAATGAACATTCGATTAATCCCAAGAAATATTATATATTTTGATCAGAAGGGGGCTATCGATCAGAAGAAAAAAGCAAGAAAATCCCGCCATGAGCTCAAATTAGATACTGACGGATTACTTCCCGCATCCTTTCCTCTACACTATCCCGGCCTGGCCCTTAGATGTCAAAATGCTATAAAATAAATTCAACTTGTCACATCAGTGTTCTAGATTCAAGCCGTTCTGGTAAAACTCTGTGTCCTGCATACGAACACTGTTGCGAACGTCTCTATTCACCTAAATCATTGTTGCTGTAATAGTTGGGGAGAAGTGAAAGACTGGAAGTCACTGGGTGCTACATCAGGACTGTCAGGGATGTGCTTTTGGACTAAATGTACGGCTTGTAGTAATTTATTAATACAGTAGTAATTTGAATGGATTTTGATTGTACGCTATATCAATTTGTCTTTGTGCGCCACGTGAAAGTTCTCTGTGTCGGGTAACCTTTATTTTCTCTCCTCGGCGTTGACGCATACTACAGTTTCTGGAAAACCTCTTCGAAAATCGCATCATCTTCTGAGGGTTGTGGCCTGCTCAGACAACGGATGTCACCACCTGACTTTTTCTGTGTGGACACTAAAGGGGAAGGTATACGAAAAACACTTCGTGTACTTCAGGTGTTACAGGCTGCAGTAACGAAAAACACATATACATGGAGAAGATTTTTGCCAACGTGCAGATGTGTATGAAGATATGATTGGACGTCCGTGGGGCTCATTTCGAACACTTTCTGTAAGAATAAATTCTACGTAGTACTTTCAATTAAATTCAGTATACTAACTTTACGGACAGCCTGTTCATAACAGAACATATAAATAATAGTTGAATAATATAGCCTAACGGAGTGTGATATTTTTTATTACTCGGTGTCCGTGGTCTATTCCCCCTTCCTCTTCGACAGTGGAAACAGGACGCTGTTTTGAACTCTGCGCACATCGAGAATCGGAGACTTGAATCTGGCGTTTTTCCAGATTTCTCTTCAAGCACATCACGCGAATGTCGGGTTGGTATTTCAAATTAAAGTCATGGTTTGCAATTTTTAACACAATTTATTTTCACCTTCCGTCAAAATGTAAGATCCCAATTCATGTTTTTTTTTCCTTTTAAACAAAATTGAAGTATTCGTTTCTTGATTTTAAAAAAAATCAAAACGCAAGGGACGCTACTTTGAAACATTCAAGAGCACACCAATACAAAGAACAAGTCAAAAACACTGTTTTTGAAATTAGGATTTTTCTTACTACTTTTTGATCAACCCTTATATATCGTTGATAAATATGGCAACAATGTTACTATTTCCATTTCCATTTAAGGAAATGTGGTTGCGTGATTTATGATTTTTTTAATTTTTTTTTGTCAGAAGGTTGCGGAATATTTCTTCCGGTTGGGATTTTAGAAAAAGGAAAAAAAAGGCAGTTCCTTCCGAATAGCGTGACCAGCGCACGATCAGACAAAAAAAAATCCTACTATAGAAAGAAACGTGTTATTAATAGTCGAGAGTACAGCAACTGCAAAGATCAAGTCGTCTGATTACATTTGTGTATAATATTGATCTTATAGTAGCTTGTGACCTCAGGTTGACAAAGAGGTTAGCGTAAACGCTTCCTGTGCGCGTGGTCACGAGTTCAATTCCCACTTGGGTGCAGTGGACGGAGAACTTCGGAGCCACTTTACCAAAAACTGTAGGTCCTTACAAGCTCAACGGATGGTTTAGGACGTTAATAATAACAATTCATTTAGTAGTTTATAAATAGATGTATAGTTTCGTATGCCAACCAACGAAGCTAGCGAGACGAATGGTATCTGTAAAAAAGGAATGAATAGTTTGCTTCCACGTAAAATGGTTGGAGAAATTAAATAAGAAAGACAAAAGTAATATTAATAACAATAATAATAAAAAGAGGGGGAGGGGAGCTGTTATGTGTCATACTTAGCACTGAAACTGGTGGAAAACACTGTCTAAAAGAAAAGAGTTTGAACAAGTCGCTTCAACATTAACTTGTAAACTTTAAAATTCAAGACTATTCCAAAATATCTCTCTTACTGATTACCAAACTAACTCATAAATACTTCCAAGTTTTCTACTGTTAAGATGTCTTCATTAACTGTTAATCTTATTCCATTGAGAGGTACACTCGGGACCAAAAGTAACCTACCTTCACTTTGATTTTTCTTTTTTTAAATGTCAATAGCTCTGAAATTGATAGGCACATAGGTACACTTGTCTGCAAATTACTAATGTGCTGCAAGTTTTTTTTTTTTTTTAAATGTACTCATATTGGTCCATTGATTTTGAAGTTATTCGTAAAGTATCTTGTTAATTGAAGGCACTTTTACAGTTGATTCTATAGTAATAAGAACACACACAAAAAAACTTGATGATGAAAAAGGTGTGAGGATATCCAGTGCAAGAAGCTTGTATTCAGTTCAAAAAATTATCAATCCTTACTGCTATTCCACCAGCTACATTTCTAATTCAACCGGGTTGCATAGACTTTTAGGCGAAATGTCACAAATTATTCTGTTCTTTTAAAAAAAGGCTAAATTTCTTTGAATTTACTAATTGTAAGATCTTATAAGCCTAGTAATTGGTCTTCATCGCTCTTCGTTGCATGTTCTACATATGAATATAGGTATAAACAACGACAATAACTAACTTTTGTAGACTATCAGTTGTTTTTCCCTGTACTTCAGTAGTGTACATCAATGACATGAGCCAATTTCAGGGATAACTAACTAAATTTGAGATCTGTAGTCACCGAACTAGTACTGCGCCCAAAATGTTTCGACACTTGTCTAAAATTAAATGTTTGTGTTCATTTAAGGAAGCACTCAAGTTATACTGATTTATTAATAGCCGATGTAATTAGTTTAGAAAATAATCATCTGCGGTTCTTTTTTTTAAAAAATAATCTATAGGTTAGCAACACTGCACGTCTTCCTACTAATGACAATGCATAATGACTCTGCACTCATGACACGTTTACTGTCAAATGAATCAAGTCATTTATATTTCACACTGCGAAACAAAAGATAATAATATACATGCAGCCATGTATTCTAGGCCACCTTTTAATCCACACATTGTATCAGAATCATGTTCCACACATCCACACACACACGGCCAAAGGTCGTCTGTGAATCCTTTCTCAGATGACGTTGGACCATTTGTATTTTGCGTGATCATTCGTCGCTGTGAAACATCAATAACATAAAAACAGCTGTTTAGGTTGCTATCGTCTTTAAATTATAAATATAATTATTTACTTGTTCATTTAATTCTTTGTTTTAGTCGTTCTTAACCATTAACTTCTATCAATTTGGATTCTCGGTAATCAATTTCTTATACATTTAATACCGGCAAGTTTACACAAGGATTTAGTACAAGACAAATAAGTATTTAATTACCGCTTGCCTGTTCCTTTTGTCTACAAAGTAGTATAATAGCAGACCAGTGATTCTTTTAAGGGCTGGTCTGGTATACCGTATCACAGACTAGACTACTCTTTTCTTTTACCAAAAGATACTGCCCCTCCCCCCCAAAAAAACTTAAGAACTAGAAAAACTTATTGATCTACTGCTATTCTTCCTAGCCTCCCTCTCCCGTAGGAGACTAAAAGTACGTCATGAGATATAAAGAATACACCCCTCCCTTCCGAGATTATTTTCTGAACTAAACAACAGACACGATTTTTTTTTTTCTCTTAAGGTTTTGTACTACAGCATTACACCAGAATATTTCCGTTTCGTAGTACGGAAGTCTTGTGATCTAATCAAACTATTAGTCACATACCAAACTGAAAGATATAATAAAGTTTTGAGAACGAATAATAATTTCAGTTAATCGGAAATCGAAATATAATCCAGTTGATATATATTAAAAAAAATCACTTTTCCCACAAAAACTAAATTGCCTTCAAATAAATGCGACAAAATTATTACAAGGAAACCACATCGTTTTGGAGTTATCAACACAATTTGGAACGTCAAGTAATAAGTTGAGGGGATGATTAAAGAGCTGGGTTTTTACTGATTACTATTTTATTATTTTTACATTTCCATAACATAAAATGGTGGGCGCGTAGGGAATAGGTTTGACATTTCTATCCATAGAAAGAAAAGACTGACTGCTTTGTAGCTCTGAAGTTCGCATATCCAAGCTATTTCTTCAAGAGCCGATCATGGGAATCACACTCTTACTTTTTTTTTCTTTTTGGATCTTTAAAAATGCCGGGAAAATCAAGAACAATATTCAAATTTTGACAAGGTACTCCGTTAATACTCAATAATACCTACCAAATGAACTACTTTCGATTTTGTAACGGCTTCATTTACTCGAGAAATTTGAAAACCCATAAAATATGACGCCATAAATCATGTGTTCAAATTTATCATCTAAAACACGTACATTGAAATTGTGGGTTAGTTTCTTCGATACGTATTCTTAAGTACTATCGGGGTCGATTTTTAAAATATTATTATTGCCTATCGTTCATACCTTTTTTTTTTCTTTTTAAAAAACAGGAAAAGTGCACGTGAGTATACTAAAGCCTCTTAACAATAATAAGCTATTTCAATCTTCTATTTAAGAGAGGAAAGCGGACACTGACATAGAAAGAAAAGAAGCGTTCCATTAGAACCTAATCGGTAGGAGTTGTGGAACGTCATTGGCCTATTTTCACTTTACATTCGAAGAGTGTGACTTCTTATGTAACTACTATCCCGCATTATGTTGTCATTATTAATTATTGAAACAATATAATTTTATTCAGTCAGTCAGCCTATAAAATGTCTTAAAGCTAAAGTTCTCACGCTATACCAGCCGGTGTCCAATCACGGATAATCGACACAAATAGCAGATGGCAACAACCCTGTCATTGGCTATTGGCCCCGCTGTTGCCATGACGAGTTTATAAAACCTTGTATGTATAGTAGCTTCTCTCTTGTTTAACAATATTCACAGTAGAACAGTATTACAGAAAAATACATTGTAGCTGATTATAGAAAGAAGAAAGACAGAAGCGTATAGACTTTGTGTGCTACAAGGGATGATGTGTGAGCGACCGCATTGGCAACACCGTGATCAGGTGTTTTCAAGGGCACGTCACTAGTAGGAGGAGTCACTCCGGGAGTTAGAGCGAGAGGATAATAGTGTAAAGCAACGATCTCTAACAATAGATGGCAGCACTACCTCTGTATTATTTTCTTTTTTTTAGCTGCACAAAATTGCAATGCTGTTTCTACAAATTCAAACATAGGAAGAGCAAACTTCTAGAGAAGAAAGTTTATAAACCATTTCAACAATTCTACCCACGGTTATTTTTAATTTTCTTTGTTATTCATTGTTGAATTAGCTTCATTGTTATAAATTCGGATATTCACTACAACAATCAAGCAATTTTAACAACGAATGAAAAAGAAAATTAATAAATCGGCGCGGATAGAACTCTTGAAATGGTTATGAACTCGTTTTTTCTCTGTAAGTTTGAAAACTCTGTAGGTTTGAATTCGTATGAGGAGCATTTTGCTACGGAGGTAGTGCTACCATCTATCGTTAGAGACCGTTGCTATACACTAAACCTAAATTGCACCAAGTAAAATCCTGACTAAGCTATAATGTTAGTGACTGCCCATCACTTCTAAGCGGTACATTTAAAGTAATTCCCATTTCAATATTAGCTTTGAAATTTAGGCCAACTTCCTCTTGTTAGAGAATTATTAAAAAAAAAAAAAAAAAAAAAAAGAACAGCAATTTGATGGGAGATGGGTAAAGGTGTTTTCTGGATATTATTTAGAAATAAAATAAATAACTAGCTTCACAAAAAGAAAGTTGATTAGTGAAAGAAACTTGTTGGCTCTATTTCATATATGTATGAGTTCAATTGCACCTCCTGACGGATATAAACTGGTTGCACAACTCAATAAAATAACAACTCATGGTACGTAACTATGCTTGGCATGTGTGTGTGTTTCTTTTCAATCTACTAACACAGGCTAGAATGCAGCTAAAGTATTACATAACTGGTATCTAATTGAAACCATCGAACCACATTGAAGAAATGTCAATGTACACTCCGATTTATTGTAAGTGGCCGCCGGCTACATATTCTGTCAGGCAAGTCGCATAATATAGCCATAAAGCTAAACTGGGTGGAAGCTTAAGAGCTGTCCTTACGTTCAAGTATAGCAAGCACTACGGTCCTCACGATGATGATTCAACACCAAATTTTTAAGCTCCCATCGGGAATCCAACCGGGGCCTCTCGCACTGAAGACGAGCGCGCTACTGACTAGAACGATATGGCCACAACGAACCAAAATTCAATTTGTCCAGTTTGTGCATTTTTTTTATTAGAAAATATTTCAATTGGTCATTTTTTTTATATAAAAACGAGTGTACCTTTCGGAGTACATCCCTGTTTAATAGGTTAAAGCAATGTACCAAGGGGAATGCAATATATTGTAGAGTCATTTTTTTTGTGAGTGTGATGCGCTTACGTATATTTTTCTTCTTTTTTTTCTCATCGATAAGAGATGCCGTCGTCATAGTGACCTAGTGACGCAACAATCGTTAACCTCTCCCTGTTTCATCAACTAACACCCATGATGCACGTGACACAGATGTGTCAGATCGTGACGTGAGCGGTCACAGGTGAAGGGGTCATTGCGAGGTTGTTCCCATGGATGGGAAAAAGAAAAATGAGCAGAATTGGGTCTCTTTTAGCCAGAAAGACAAAGGCCTGTCTTCAACGATGCGAATAAGGGAGTACAAAAGAAAAGAAATAACAAAGAAGCGCTTATATATTATACAATGATGTCTGCAGAAGTTACGCAAAAAAACAATCGATTGTTAAAACGTTTTATAAAAGTCAACAGGAAAAGAAGCTACCATATATACGAGGGTATATCGATTAAAATCCATGTGTATTAACAGCGTTGCCAACTGCAGACAAAAATTGCGAATTTACTAAAATACAAACTTTTCCCCTTCGCTACAAATGATAGAAAAAAGATATGATAGATCATGGTTTGAAAGTGGCTATATTCTTTTAATAAGAACCAAATAATATTTTTGATAGATATCTTAGTCTTCAAAATGATTAAATTGACATTTTCAGTGCGAAGAAGTACCCTAAACAGTCAAGACGAATGTGTGCGCATATTAAAGGACTAATTTAAGTTAATTTATCTATAGTTGGCAAAACTGTTAATAACTACTGGCTTTAAGAATTTCATAAGCCCTCGTAGTTTCCGTAGGTAAATCTTGTGCAATGCATTATCCACATGAAAATATAGGTTCTACTTGATGGTGATCATGCACGATACAGTTTACATCTTTTCACTTTATTTCTGTGCCAGCTGCTTTGCTCGTCCGTTATGCGGGGCGAATAAAAATATGTTGGCAACAGTCATTGGGACTGTCAACAATCAGCTTTGTTAGGGGTGTGTTACCTAAGATAGCCGTTGATAATGAATTGATAGCCATGCCAGATTTTAGCGCTTGGAGGTAGTCAACCCGTCGAACAACATTGTAGTGTGGGTTGCCGCGTGCTTTGCTGTTAAATTTTCCATTGTTTACTACCACCACCATTGAGATTCAATGGATAATTAGAAGGTCGATTATCTCTGAAGATAATGATTTTAGAATTAAAGTGATATGATAACTTCGCAATTCGATCCAGTGTCTGATCATGTGCGAGAAATCATTACAATTGATCAAGTACTTTTTGCGTGATGCTCACACACACATAGTCACTGTCAATTTTATACACAGAGATTAATATCGAATAATCTGAGGTCACTTAGACCTTTGATCAAGGTATGGTGGTGGTAGAGTTTATGGTGATGGTGATGCTGATGCTGATGGTAAAGTTCATGACAACACAATAGTATAGATTAGTAAGACAGATACATTTTTTTCCTCGCGCAGAGTATTGATGGAGACATTAGGAGTAATGTTAAAACAGAGAAGTGTCACTGTGCACGTCGAGGGTATTGCATTATGCATTGTTGTGTCCTGTATAACCCCCCAAAAGGAATTTCCTTCATTTACACCATTTCTGTCATTTACAACCTTTTGGCAGTTGATGCAGCAAACATCAAAGATCACGCTAACAGCAACATCTCAATTTCGTTCAAATTGTCGCTTATCCCCTTTTGGCACGAAGCCCTCGATATGATGGTTAATGAATGAGAGGTCTGGCGCGATATGAAAGTTGTCAGGGTGTGGAATATCTGACTAGTTTTGGAGGGAAACTCTTATTCTTACTTCAAGATGTAAGATAATATGTGGATGGTTATACGGTCATAAGTGGGATTTTCCAGGTTACTACGAAATAGAATATGTTAACCATGCCGTTCTAGTACGCCAACACAGTAAAAAAAAAAATGTGTATGTGTAAGTATGTGTAACGCATGGTGGAATACCAAACAACACAATTATTAGTTAATACTATTTTCTAACACCTCAGCAAACTGAGTGGGACGAAAGTTAATCTCAAATTCTTTCAATGGGGAAAAATTGTTCCGTCCCTCCATGGTTTCGTACACTGGTCAAACGGTTTGGGCAGCATATGGGCATCAATTCAGACAGAATTTGATAAACCTGTAACATACACTTTAATTCCAGTTTACATTAAGAAAAAAAGAACTTCTTCGGAATGAATTACAGTATAATATAGTAAACGACAGTGGAGTTCTGTATACACTACTGTAAATAAAGATATAAGTGGATACTGCACGTTTTCATTGCATGAATTGTTGATAAAACAGCAATAAAACTATTCAACATCCGGAATATATTCTCATAAAAAAAAAAACGACAAGGCTTGAACAGGACGTGCTGATGTCACATATGATACAAGTTCCTGACATGCATGAGACCTCTTTGACTGATAGCTTTTGTGCAACTTAACAGTGTCTAGGCTATGCAGGAAAAATACAAAAAAAAAAGATAAATAACCTTCATGTTAGAAACGTGTTTTGAGCTTTTGCATAGTTTTGTTGAAATATCTGGCCTCAATTATTTTTTTTTTTCAACGTTTTATCTCTTTTTAAATTGCTATCTAACTCCCTCGCACACTCCTTGTTCCTCATCGGCTTCTCGCATTGTTCGCTCCCGTCTCCTATATACATTTTGGGCCAAAAGGTTGGTTGAAATTGACAAACAAACAAAAAAGAATTGATAAACACAGATAGCCTTGAAAACAAAACGGAGAAAAAAAAAAAGAAGTCACTACGATAACAAAACGAGTTAGTAGACCTAACAGAATGTCGTTTGTAAAATGGTAACCTTCATTCACAATACTTATGAGTAATACTGAACTAAATTCATAACCGTTTATATTGACTATATTGTTAGCTGGCGATTTGATATGCGTGATAACAAAATCTATCTAGTTATGGACCAACTTACGTTGCCGAAGTGCACTAATTAATAGGCTTTGAAAAAATGATGCGGTATGGATGGGACCTGCCGTTTAAACCGAGCTCCGAAGTACTTGTGTCTGTATCGAATACCGAACTCGAAATCCTTTGATTGCAAAGCAGCATTGTATGCAACGAAAAGTATATTAATTATTCATCAAGCACGTAACAAAATTATGCATTAACTACAGTTATGAATTAAATAATTGAGCAATGAAATTCTACAAACATCGTTAAGGCTCCAAGGATCTGTTGATAAGGACCTAAAACTATTGAACAATTAACTCTGTTAATTGCCTGGTACTTTGTCTTAATACAGCACTGTCTTGATACCATGTAAAGGAACCCATTATAAAATAACCGTTATGCCAAGCAACATACGTGCTCTTGACACAGACAGACGGACAAAGTGGGTATATATGGTCCTACATTATTAGCAATAGGTCCCGCAATGGTATTAAGAGACCTAAAGAAGTATTGTGCAACTAAAACAAAAGTATTTGCTTCCGTCCTGTTTTGGAACAACAATATAGTTCTGTCTGTTTTGTCCATTGAGCTGTATTTAATTACATAGGAGTGTTCGATTAGTGTCTAAACTCAGACACAAATTAAGTTAACTGATACCTCTTGCGCCTGACCTTAGATACTAACTTAACTTGCACTGCCATCGAGCACTTCAGTGCGAAGAATTAGAGCTCACTGGTTTTATCTACTAAAGAACAGTACCGGTAGTAGACATTAAATGATTTAAATATCCTGGAATGATTTCTTATTTACAAAACAGCGAAAAATACCAATACTCTAACTTAACTAAAGCGCATACACAGATACTTGCATTGTCTGAGTGAATGCTAGCTACTATTTGAAACATATTGTGTGTCGAGTTATGAGTTTTAAATTTATCTGTTCGTTGCATACTTTAAGGTTCATTGTTCATTTCTACGTCATTACGTCAGAGAATGTAACGGTGTAATATCTGAAGCGAAACTTCAGATATCTTTTCATGTATTTTTTTTTCTTTCTACCTTCAGGTAGCCGATAGGTTAGCGCACTTGCTTCACGTGCGAGTGGTAACGGGATCAATTCCCGCCGGAGTCTCTTGAACGGAGTGGTTCAGAGCCTACTTTATACCAAAACCTGTAGGTCCTGTCCTTAGAAGCTCATCAATTCCTTTAGGGCGTTAATAAGAATTCAATGAATAGCTTATTTCGTCCTCAGTGTTAATCTGTCTTTCTGTAACAGTTTCAGGTCTTGTTATTTAATTGTCAGATCCTTCGAGCTTTCTCTAAGTCAGACAATTTTATATTGACTTACGGCGCGGGATATTACTTCTTTTATCGAAACCATGACAAAGTAAATGAAATACAAATTGAATTTACAGCAAAACATTCTAATCAGTATTTCAACTTCTAGTTCTGTAGATGAATACTTGCCATATGTAGTAAATCAGAAAATAATTTCATATACAGGGTGTTCCCAAAATAATGGTACAAACTTCGGGAGGTGAGTATTTACATCGAAACAAGAAAGACAGTTTCTTTGAAGAAACTCGAAATTACGCATACTTTCGAAGACGCTCGAAGTCACGGAGGCTTCGTCACACATGACGAGGGTGATTTGCTAAACCAACACCGCTTACGCAATTACTTGTCGATATATAGCGTCATTTGTGACGATACCGCCGTGACTTTGAGCGCCTGGAGCTACGAAACTAATCAGATATCCGAAATTTCTTCAATTTTTTTTTCTTGTTTTGATTTAAATAATCGCCTTCCGAAGCTTGCACTATTATTTCAGGGATACCCTGTATACTGAAAAAATATATTCCAGAGATCTATCAGAAATTCCTTTTTACAAATGCATTTTAAAGATGGAAATAAGTTCTGCAAAGAATGGAAAATATTTTCCATTTCTTGTCCAAATTATTCAAATTTAATTTCAGAATTTGCTAAGAACAGAACAGAATATTAATCCTAAACAAAAATGAATTTCTAATACGATGAGTATTTATTTAATCAGCTTTTTAAATCAATAAACAACAAAAACTAATTTTATAAATATCTAAAATTATTTCTTCAGCCTGCCATTTACTGCCAGATAACGTGGACAATATAATCTTATCAGAGCTGGATTAACAATAAACAGATACCGTATGTCACAGAGTTAAAAGCTTATCAATCATGCGATGCTATTGTTCTGCTGATAGAAACGCATCGAAGGCAGAGAACAAAAGATTCGTTGGTTACACTTAAAAGCTAAATAGCATTGTGTTGCTAATTGTCTTTTGCGAGGTTGTGTGTGTAGAATTGCCGAGTTTTTCTGTAGTTCAAGGACAAGAGAGGGAGAGAAAATGTCACTTATGAGAATCCAGTGGCGTACACCAACATTTACTGATAAACTGTCATGCAGGCATAGTGAACTGATTAATAGGGGGGGTGTACAGGGTATAGAATGATTATACCAGTTTCCTTGTAGTTAATGGGTCTCGGGATCGATCGCCGATGCAATTATACTGAAGGCAATGCTACAAAATCTTCTTCAAATTGTAGATCCCGTCCATATGGCGTTATTAGCCTTCAGGGATTCCGCCAGGATTTTCAATTTGGGGTGTGTGTGTAAAGTCAAAATTGGGAGGGTGTAAGTAGAATTTTACACAGTTTCTATTTTTTTTTTACCGTAGAAATGTTAAAGCTGGGGATGCTCTCGAGGATTTGGGGAGTCTGGCGGAATCACTGTTAACCTTTTCGATAAATGCAACCCTATTCAGTTCATATTGCCCAGGAATTTTCGGATAGCAAATCTGGTTCGCGGACACTCATCATCAACAACAACTTTAAATATATTTTAATACTGAAGAAAAATAACATTTTACTGCAAAACCCTTGTAAGATAATTCAGAAGTTGAACATAATTGTATTACTTGCTCCGAAGAAAGATCTTAACAGTACAGAAAATTGGGTCAATATAGGCCCAATATTACTCAATATCGATCAAGATTGGCCCAGTATTGGGCCGGTATTGGCTTGACATCCTGTGTTGCTATACGGAGGCCTCATTACTAGAATTTTAATTTTCAGATTTTAATGGTTTCAGTCAGTATGCTCCAACGTTTCAATTTCAAATGCAATTTGTCCGAGATTGAAATATTACTAATTTGTATTAAGTCTACGAAATTTTTGAATAGTTCTATTTTCTTACAAGCAACCCGAACCAAGCCACATATCATCAATATTCGCAATTTTGACTCTCGACTTTCAAAAATGCAAAAGTGCAAATAATGGCGATAAATTATCTATTTTTTTTCGAAATCCACAGTCATAGTTTTGGTACAAAATTTGATACTTATAACGATCTGGGAGATATCGATCCTCAGCGATGACATTTCCCCGGGAAAGGGATCAGGAAGGTAGAGGTCAGGTCCTATATTGTATGTATCGTCCCTACCTTGGATGTCATAGAAGGTAAACTGGATTCGACCCCTGTGCCTGTTCAGTGCTGATCTGAAGGGGAAATACGAAGCTGCTGTATTTACAACTCATTGTAACTTCTTGAGCAACATATTTTTTTTTATTCCTATGCAGTTTGAATCTAGTTTTTATATATATATATATCTGGCGATTTAGCCCAGACAGTAACTTCAAACTCAGCAGCCCATGTTCAAATTTCACTGTAGCCGTAACTTTTTTTTTTTTTTTTTTTGCTGCTAGTACCGAGATCAACACCGTGTGTTGTGTTAACACAAAAATGTTGTAATCACGCTGGGACACCGAAAAGTATTCAATTCACACAGGCATTTTTACTGTGTATGAACCTTAGACTAACTAGCGAATTATCTTAACTCGTGATTAAAATATTTTGTACAACTGGGCCTTAGGCCAACTTCTCATGTACGTTCTAATCACGTGCTTTGCTTATGATTTGGCTCAATAATCAATGAAACACTTAAGTATCTCTATTGGATACTCATAGAAAACGCAGACACGGCACCCGTACATGAAAAGTCGGTCTTAGAGAGGAATAGGGAAGGAGTTGGATCGAGTTGTGAATTCGAATTTTACATGTGCACAGTTGCATGCTCTAGTAATGAACTCACACTATTGTAGAAATATTAAAAAAAAAAAAGAATAGGACTAAAATAGTTCATAATGTAGTACCGTAAATCCCCCCCTCCTTAACCACAAAAAAAAGGTATCAAGTAAGTTCTTTAATTCGCGTTACACTGTGACAGTTTACAATACTTGGATAATTTCCGCGTTATAATAATTATATGTAATAAAAACTGTTGACTTGTTAAATAAAATGAAGGTAAGCAAAAATCACTAAACCATTAATGGTCATGTTTTCTTTTCTCCTCTTCTTGTAAGCGCCATTATTATTACTATTATTATTACCTCAAAAAAAAAAAGCCATAACAAATTCTTATGACTTAACTGTGAAAACTGGAGCACACTCTTGTAAGCAAGTGCATTACTTACGCCTGTTTGGCTTTCGATAATTTTTTTAACAAACCTACGCGTCTTAACTTATAATAACTGTTCATCTAGCATAACAGCCTGAACACACAACGATCTAAATCACTAATAATTGAAGGAATGTAGACAGGGAGCCAAATATTTTGTTTACCACTTGTGTTAAAACGCACGTCACTGTTTATAATGTTCTAAAAAAATAGACATATTTTGGCTTTTATAGTTTTGTAGAGGAAATGAAGTATTGCAATAATTCAAAGGCTCTTAAAATTTTAATATAAGGAAAACAGATATAATAACGCCACCATTTTCAGCTTTTCAATAATCTTATTTTTGCCGTAAGAATATAACAAAATATTTTCTATGCCTCTAATTCCTTGGTACGTACCGATTTATTTATAGGCCTAACATCAGTAACTAAATATCAGTTTTGATAATGCGAAATTTAGTACTTACAAAAGGAGTAACAGGATTATAAGTCAACACAGGATAAAAATTGTACGATGTTACCTTCTTATAATTTTCAAGCAAAGATAAACACTATATTATTTTCCACGCGTCACGCAATATAAAAATGTTTTAATATTTATTGCTTTTAGGAATGTAAGGCTCAGGCTGGGAAAGGATACTGGAAGGTGTTGGCCAGGGTCCTGGCATCCTGGCATTTGCCTGGTGTGACTGAATTTAACCAGTTACAATATTAAACTCTTCTCTATCAAGCCATTTAAAGATGTTACTTTAAGACATGTGGTGTTGTTGTAGCACTATAAATGCTTACTTTGATCTTCCAATTTTGCATAAATCCTTCTTGAAAGTCAGTATTTAAAATCAGAGTTTACATTTATAAGCTATAGTGACATATACAGTGTAAATTAAAACACTTTGAGAGATGACGAATCCTCGGCGAGCATAATTTTCGCGGAAATGGGCTGGAAAGTTAGTGAGTGACCAGAACTTCTATTTTAGGTAACCATCCAGTAGAGACTGGGTAAACATCAAGACTGCCTGTGTAAGCAAGGTTGTCACCGGCGTACTGTGGAGTATTTGTACCAAAATCCTGACCAAAAAAGTACATTTTCAAATGTAGTTTACAAGATTAAATGTTATATCTCCAAACAGCTGATAAACTGGTCCGTCAAACGATGTAATTTTAGGACAGAGAAGCACATCAAGCGACTGCTATCGGCAGTTAAATGTAAGGTACCGTCGGTCTCAGACGTTCATTTATGTGTAATGTTGTTTCTAAACATGTTTGAACTAAACGTTTTCTACCTTGGTGGATTCTTATATTGACTTCAAATATTATACAGGTCTTATTAAAGGTAAGTACTTCCTTTACATTTATAATTTATTATTATTTATATTAAATAAACTTATTTAAAAAATCCTGATTTATTCTTATGTAATTAAAAAAAAAACATGTTTGAGATTCTATTTGGGATTGAATAAGGTTTTTGAAGGCTTGTCGGGGCCCGTCGGGCAACTTTTTTACCTCTGTAAGAATATAGATTCAATGAAAAAATAATCTCAAAAGAATATTCTTGCACATATTTGCCCATTTATTTTTTTATTTAAAAAATATTAATACCAAAGTGCATGTGGGGAATCACGTGGTGATGCTTCTGAAATCAGGCGCGTCTCGGGAATATCTCTAGGTGGGGGGTGGCAATTTCACAATTTTAAATGGGACTTTTGTATGCTGTAACTAAAAAAGAATACCAAATAAAGATTCCAAATTAAAGTGAAATACTAAATGGGATGTGGGGAATCAAAGGGTGAAATTTTCAAAAACAGGGGCGTCCATGGAATACTGTTATGGGGGGAGGAAACTTCCAAATTTAAATAGAAACAATTGTTGATTTTGCTTTCTTTAAAACAAACATGAAATTTTCAACAGCTTTCAGTTGAAACATTGTTTAATATATCGTAACATTTGGCCATTACAAGAGTTAATTGCTAGGTCAACAGTTAACTTACCACGTAGCTCTTGTAACTGAAGACTTTTAAAATTGTTTTTTCTGAATGTTGTTCAAAATTTAATGTTTGTTTCAAAGAAAGAAAAATCAACCATTGTCTCTATTTAAAATTTTGAATTTACCCCCGTAGAGGTATTTCCGAGACGCCCCTGATTTCAGAAGCATCACCACATGATTCTTCACATGCACTTTGGTATTAATATTTTTTTTGTTTCAAAGATATCTGTGTTCTAAGAGCTGAGTTATGGCCCTGTTACGGATTTCGTGAACCATATGTTTTTTGTATTAATACCCCAAAAGCCAATTTTGTTTAAAAAAAATATTTTTTCGCCCATAAACCAATAGAACAGTGTCATAAGAAACCATATCCCAAATTTTATTCACATATTTGCATAAATAAGCAAGATATAACATATTTCATTATCCTCCATAAGAATAACATTGGACAACTTGCTGTGTTTAGAACTTACATTTCTCGGGAACCAATTGATGTAGGATAAACTTTCAAAATACTAAATTATTAAATAAATAATACTAACTTACTAAATAAATAATGAAAAATTGAAACACCGATTTTGGGTGGAGAAAGTTCCCCCTCCCCCCTTTGGATGGTCGAATCTTTTCGGTTCACCAACTCGATGTGGGTAATGTTACCTTACATCTCTCTACCAAATTTTATCAAAATCGGACGTTTCGTTCAAAAGTTATTAATTTTGGCCGTGATTTGGGGCCAAATACTTTTTTTTTCAGCAGACTACTGCGGTTTTCAGAATAACTTTCTTCATTATGTTAGTAGTAAATAAAGGATAACATTTTGTCAATAGTCAATTTGATTTCGACGTGATTGACACTGACATTTGAAAACTAGCAAATAATCCACAAAGAACTACCTATTCTATTTGCAAGTAAGTGTCAATTTTTGATTGTATGCAAAGAAAAACACACACACATTCACTGGTAAAAATTTTAATATATTTCTCACAGGTCATCTCCGGTAGGGGAACTTCCCCTAAACACTTTTATGCTTCTATTTGTCGCCAAGTTCTCATACCAGAAGAAGGAGAAAATCTTGCAGATAAAAATTGAAGTACGATGTTAAAAAGAGCGACAGAATATATAAACCACTTGTCTTCATTTAAACATGAGAAACGTACCCGCCTATGCTGCTCCTGAGACAACTACACAGTGAATGTACTTACAATTAGTTTTCAAGGAAGAAACTCTGTTCTGTTTGCTTTTTATTGTTGTCATGCTCTTTTAACATTTGGCTATTTATTTATTTATTTTGCTTTCCTATCTGGCTTCTTTAATGTACATCCAGATTCATAGAAAACGACTCAACAATAGCTGTACAATGTGGAAACACTGCACTGAACCGACAACAGAAACAAGTGAAATATTAATTTCAGATTTGCATTGAATATTGGGTTGATATTGCTGTTTAGTACAACTTTTCTGAGTCAAATATCATTCTCGTGAGCCATTCTCTATAAATGTGAGTGTACATTGATTTTTCGATGGAATTTGATTCTGATTTTAGTCCCCTGGCGTACATAAACAATCCGAATCATCGGCAATAGTCGTTAGGAACATATGAAAACTGAAGCTCTTATTTACTGTATGGTCATCGTAAGTGCAAAATCTGTCTCTCTGTCTGCATGGCTTTCCACTACAGAAATCTACACCAAACTGCTCGTCTATCTTATTGGAATACAGAAAGACCCTAAACTATGTCTTTGCCCAAACTGTTAACTTGTCCAGATACCATTCTTTTGGTCTTACGTGAAATATCACATATTCTCCTCATGCAACCCATATAATAAAAATAGTTTTCTTTGTCGGGATATCAACTGATTCAGAATAAAACCATAGTATGGGTTTATTTAAGATTAGGGTAAGCATGGCCCTTATACTCTTCGAATTCCTTCGTTTAGGGGGCATATTTCATACAAAATTGTTTTTCGATGTTTTGTGTGCTGGTTTAACGTTAGCCACAATGTGCATCTTCCTGTTCTTTTTCTTTCTTCTTTTTTAAGGCGTCTATTTGGCCATTTTCGATCATTTGGCTGTACGTATAGCTGAAGATTTTGATACTATTGAAACAAAATATACTCTGACAACCCTGCTTTTCAGTGCTGGAAACCCTGCCTCGCCCCAACTGTAGTTGAATCAGCTGCAGCGCAGAGAAGAGAGAGAACCAGGTCAATTGAGCAATACGTTGCCATGGAGACCATCTCGCCCAAGTCTCCCTTTTTACGCCCAACCCCCTTGCTTTCTACTAAAACCCCTCGATGAACACCCTCCCTCTGTTTCCCCTAGCCGTTGTTTCATACCCTAAAGAAGTAGAAGCTCCGCCCATTACTCGTGATTCGCTGAATGTACTCCAAAAAGGAACAGAAGATGAATTAGAGCCTGTGAATGGAACCGAGCATTTGACGACAGCCGGGGTCTCAGCTCTGCGTGCAATTCTGTGCTGATGTGGCAGCCCAATCGAATAGCGGGAAAAGGGGTGAGGCGCGGACGAAGATTGATCATTAAAAGAAATATATAAATAAAACATAGTTTACAGAAGGAACTACTTTTCTTTTTGTACAATGGGAAAATGAGGGATCATCGGAAGTTATTTATTTACCGCAGCGGAGGGGAGTGGAACACGGTTGGTAAAAATAGTTTTACAAAATAATATACAAGCATTAGTTAACATTAAACAGGAAATTAACACAAAAACTTTATTTTTAATGTCTGGTTTTATTGGGAGAGAAAAAAACCGTTTCTTAAACTATTTTTATTTATGATCCAATATCGGTTTTCCCTTAAAACCCAGTTTTCGGTTTATAATCAAAGTTAGCTGTGTCTTCTTGGGCGAAGGAGGGTTAAAACTTACAAGTTACCTATTTTATTTAACGTTTAAGATTTTAATAAAACCTCCGTTTTAATTTTTTTTTCTTAAAAAGTATAGTTTTTGTTGTATGGTTTTAAAATCCACAAACATCCATGTCCCAGCCAAGATTCGAAATCGAAACCTCTTGGATGTTGCTTGAGGCCTCAGATTTCACGACCACTGAAACCGACTTGGAAACCTTGCTAATTTCTTTATTATTATTATTATTTTCCCCTCAAACTCATCCGAGAAATCAATAACCATCAAGACACAACAAAGCTTCAGCATGACGTTAATCAAATTGTTGGTTGGTGCAAAGAAAACAGAATTGAGGATAAATACATTTAAAATCACTTTTATATCCTATACTATCGGACGAACTACATAGTTAGTAAATAGGACCTACTTTCTTCAATTTCAATTATGTTTTAATGAACTGTTTACATTTCAATTAACATAATTCATATTTCGATACTCTAGTTTCTCGCCCTTCCATAAAAAAATGGCGTGTTCCGTTGATTTCAATGGATAGTTGGACTATTAGGTAGTTCACACTACTAAGGTGTTATTTTGTGGCAATGTGTGTGTGTTCAGATGTATTCTTGTGTGTCTAATGCATTTTGAAACTACGAGCACGATACGCCACTGTTAAGTCCTGGCAAACGTTGGTATTCCAGTACTGATGAGACGAAAGTAGATTTGATGAGAGAAAAAATCCTGTTTATCTTGCGACGGTCTTTGTTTGGCTAAGGCCCAACACCGTTTTAGTAATCCACTGCTTGCTTGTGAGGCTCTTTTTTCTTCATATCGCTTTTAGCAAATAGTACAACTACCACCACCAGTAGCAACTAACACTACGCCACTCTGTCTTTTTGTCCTCGTTCGTACCTTGGGTGTCACACCACCGGATTCAAAGAACAACGCAGGTTTTCTCTTTACGATGTTCGATCTTCATGGACTAAGTTCTTTTATTCGTTTTCCTGTAGGTGTGGGCTAAAATCAGTTCCAATGTCCTCGAAATAGATCGCATGGTATTTTCCTGGCGCTGCTCAGTAAACAGGACGAACAGTGAGGAAGCTAGAGGCCAAAAATTTAATGTGCGCGTGTAAATGTGCGTGTGAATGCGTTGCGTCACCAGAATTGCATTCGACTGCATGTCCAAGAAGAGATTTTATGGACAAATGATATTGTAACTGCCTTTTGAGAGTCACTCTGAGATGTGAATGAAGAATTTAATACAATTTGGTGTTAATATATGCTTCTTTATCGTCAACACAATGAAAATATAAAATAACTACAATACATACCAGTTATTTTACTATTCGATAGAACATAGAAAAATAACCCATGTATATTCTCAGGTTATATGAGATTTCTTATCTTCAAGTACAAATAATTCTTAGCCCTCTGATGATAGAAATAATTAATAGCATAATTGAATTAGTTCAGCTTGTAAATTCTAATTGACCTCTAGTCAAACGTAAATTCTTATATTTTATTCTTTGGTTAGAAGAATACGAACACTTATCGTTGATAATTATCAACGATATATAAAAGCAATTACATTTAATTTCCCGCAATAAGCAAAACACATGTTGACCAAATTATTATTATTATTATTATTATTGGACCAAATATTACTACAGATACATCTGACATAATAGGGTCCAGAAGATTTCATTTGGGGGGACTCCTGGGGGGGGGGGCTAATAAATTACAAGAAATGAATAGCGACTTCAATGAGTAAAAAAAAAATAACAATGATGTTACTCAACAATACGTCATACTTCCTTAGTTAGCCTCAAAGTAACATGAACAATATTTATAGAAGTATTTCAGTATACGTATGAGTAATACAAGTGTAGGAACTAATTCTTTCGGGAAAGCGGTTGAAAACTCCCGGAAAGGGGGCAAAGGCCCCCGAAAACATGCCTGAAAAGAACAGTGGCTACAGTTAATATAATAATAATAGTATAAATGAACAATTGGATTACGTGAGTATGTGCAGTGGTGCGTGTATAATGAATGGAAATAATAATTATATATTTCATAAATTAATCAGCGTGGCATTGTTCTGGTGACACGAAAGTGTTTCTGATAAATTTTGTATTCTTCCTTTTGTGCCTTTTCATGCTCTTTACGTATTTATTGTATTACGTAATAGAACCGCTTTGTTATCATTCCATCGCTGTTATATGTTTATTTGCCCTTGTTCAAAAGGATGTAACGTATGTAGTGTTTACTAATAATTTGATATAATGTATAGTTATGGACAGAAATATGTTGTTTTTCATAGCTATATATAAGTAATTGTAAGTAACAAAACCACGTCAACGCTTTTAGTCTTCGAATTAGTACAAAAACTGTAATTGCCTGCAAAGTTATTTTCTATTTTTAGTGTATTTGAGATAAAATTAAGCATTTTTCTTTCTTTAAAAAAGTATTCAACTATATTTAGTAACTTGAAGTCCATTTTTGATAAAAGTTTGTACTGAAGTTAACGAAATTTTGTATCTGAATTGCTTTACTTGGAATTATGTCTGTCTTTATTATAAACAAACACAATCCAAAATGATAGATATTACCAGATTGAAAACTTCCCACATTGTTGAGGTTAATGTAAAGCAACGATCTCCAACAAAAGATGACAGCACTATCTCTGTATATGTCTAATTTATTTTTATCGTTGCACGAAATTTCAATGCTTCTCCTACAAATTCAAGCCGAGAGAGTTCTAACTTTCAGGGAAGAAAGTTCATAACCAATTCAAGAGTTCAATCAATACCGAATATTTATTTTCGTTTTCCTTCATTGTTGAAATCGCTTGATTGTTGTTGTGAATATCAAAACCTATAACAATGAAGCTCTTTCAACAATGAAGAAAAACGAAAATAATCGGCATTGATCGAACTCTTGAATTGGTTATGAACTTTCTTTCCTGAAAACACATTAGGCATATACGGAAATAGTGCTGCCATCTTTCGTTGGAGATTGTTGCCTTACACTAACCTTAAAAGTTTTCTCACACATTCCTGGAGAAATCTAGGCAAATATAACTGCGTAGAAATTTTCTGTAACTTCAGTGATAAAAAAAAAGCAGCCATCTTGCAGGTTTCAGGAAAAGAAAAGAAACAGAAGGCTCAAGCGAGATTTGAACACGGGTTCTTTAGTTACAAGTCCAGCGCCTTAGTGACTGGACTAAATTGCCACTGAGGAAATCACTACGTCAAATAAATGGAAGATCAGAAATACGTTGGCCGAACCCCGGAAATATAAAGAAAGTTACTTCCACGGCTTAAGCCATGTTTTAATAACTTTTATCCTATCTGTAAAACAGAGATCGCAATCCCCATTCACCGAGAATATTTTTCTTTTTATTAACATACGCTATTAAAATACTGGCAGCAAATACTTTATCAGAATTACATGTTCCAGTACCATAAGAAATCATTTTCAGCTTCTGCGCATGTGCAAAAATCACCCTGCAAGGAGAAAATGATGCTTTCCTTCAGGTGGTAGCATGTATTAAAACATGAGTGCACATTGTGGAAAAATTCTATCATGTAAAGCTGTCGCCTCACTGTATAGGAAGTGAGGACGTAAATTAAGCTCACTTAAAGCGAAATGTGAAGTAAGTTTGTATCCACTCTCTTGTAGGCGCTAGTACGAGTTACATGTTGAGTACATTTACTACACAAAATACCATAATAGGAAAGATGGTAGCCATACAAGATTAATTATCTTTACATTGTCAACACCGACATACAAGTGTGCGAAGTTTTAAGGCGATTGCGGAATGAAAACCGTGTAAAAAAAAAGGTTTACAAAATTTGACCTAGACATTAAACCTGATTTGACGGTTCAAACTATTTTAAGCAACACGTTTCGGTTTCTTCAAATTAACGAACAGATTTTGAAATATGAAGACAACGCAATAGTAATTGTAATAGTTTTATTCTGTACTATAGTGCAATTTACGGAAGTTCGGTTTCGGGTTGGTCGGGCGAGGGGCGCAGAGTAGGTTACGGTGTTGCCATATTTCTTTCGTCTCTTTTCCTTATGTATGTTCGTGAGCGCATTACCTCCCTTGCTGATAGTGAAGAAAACGCTCTCTAGCACGACTTGACCCTCACTCACCAATGAAATTTTCTTCTAAATTAGACTAAATTTTCCTGTGTTAATTTCTTCGATACGCAAAGCTCTTATGTGTGGTAATATGCTGAAAAATTCACAGAGAAAAAAAAAACTGTAGCGACCGGGAAACGAACTTCGGACTCCTAACAGTATTTTTGATAATTTGGAAGACTATTTCTGTATATTTTAGGATCTGTAAAGGTCTTTCTCTTTTCTGTATAATAAGTTTTCTGTTCATTAATTTAACTTCATATCAAAGACGCTAACGTAGACAGCAAACTATTGAAAACTTGATAATTCGAAGTATCAGCTAACTTGCAAATTTTATTTTAGACAAGTTCATGAGTCCGAAATAAAAAGAAAACAAGTTTTGTCTCTACAATATTGTCCAGTTTTTATTTGTTATAGTCAAACAAATATGTATGAGGTTCTTTCTGATATGGAATTATCACACTGCTATAATAAATTCTATAGAATATCACAAGTTTGGAAATCACTTTATTGATCAATATTTCTGTTTGTTTTTTTAAGGTAATTTATTTAGCCTTTTGAAGCCATCAAATTCTCAGCCTTACGAGTAGGCTGCACACATGACAGTTCTGTTCTGCTTGTTACATACGTGCCAGGATTTAATCGCCTTCACTTGCCCAAATGTAATAATTAAATGATTAGGGGGGAAACGATGTAACTCTTATCTAGACTCATTTGGCAAAAGAATGAAAAATAAAGTTTCAGGTCTCATTGAAACACATTAAATTGTTTCTAAATTCTTTTAATGTGAGCAATAATTGTTCTAGGAATATTGCAACGTATATTGCACCATTGTGCAACAACTTGTAAACTAACAGATGGAACCTTTCGTTCGAAATCGACCAAACATAGTTTCATCTTCACTTCTTAGCTTTCAATTATTATATTGCAAATCCTAATTTATTCCGTTTTTTTTAGTGATCTATGGCTCCGGCCGGAGTAGGGTAAGGGAAAGGATGCGGTAAAAATTCGGCCAGGGCCTAAGCTGAAGGTATCATCCTGGCATTTGCCTCGTATGGCTAAGGAAAATCTCTGGTAAAACCTCAGTCAGACCGCTGGTCCCCGAATACAAAACCAACAACGCTCTACCAACTGAGCTACGGCCGCAACTAAATAAACACAACAATAGTCTTGTTTTTCGGAAAATACGACTAAGATTAAATTAACATACGTACAAATATAGAAGATAGCTAAATCACAATGTAATTGGGCGTACCTTTTTCCACACAGATTTTCCATATCCTTTGTTAAATAAGTGTTATTCCATAAGGAAAAATGTATAATTTATTATTCCACGTGTTTTTATACAAGGGCGGAGATGAAGCAATATAACCAGCCAATCTAATTGACTTATATTACATCTATAATTACATGCTAATGCTCAAATTGGTCACGCATCTTTTAAAACGAAAACACCTATTAACCAATCACCTGTGCGTGTATATGCACTTGGAGGTCAAACATCACAAGGAATATAAACGTAAGTAGGAATAAACATGCTTTTTTTACCATTCTTCATTCTCACATTATTACTATCCAACCGTATAAGCACAGGGAGTTCCGTGATGTTTATAAGCATATTGCAAACGAAACCTTATAATAGGTATTCATTCTTTCACGTGTGCTTCGGTTGCATGTTATGTAATCTTCTTCATTGCTCATGTGTGTTACATGTGCTATTCAACACCAGCATGCAAAACAAATATATGCCACGAAGCGCTAAACATCTGCTAACATAAGCTGAAGGAAAAAAATAACACTTTTGCTTACTTGGGTATTTATTATTATTGTTGTTTAATTAATTAATTAAAAAATAATGTAGAGATTTGATAATTACTCTGTTCTTTTTAATTAGTTCAAGGATTAAAAGGCTTTATAGAAGACTGCTTACGGTATTCTACATATTTCTACAGTATTTCAATCCTTTAGATTTAAAATAGTATAGCAGGTAATCAATTTATTAATTTTATTTTTTAAAATTAAGTTATCGTGTTTTCTTATTTTGGCTTTCTTTTTATACATATTTATTTTTTTTAATCTGTTCAACTTTACTCAACAGTATTTTAATGGTATGTTTCTAAGAAAAAGAAAACACTTTAATAGATTTTACATAATCTAAGGGGTACAGAACATCTTCTAATCTGACTGGCAGGAAAGGAAAGACAGCAATGGCCTTCAATGAAGGAAACATTTCATCATTCGTATACTAGGACTGAGAATAACCAGAAAAAAAAATCTCAGTTGGAAAGAACGCGGTGAAGTTAAATCAGTACTGCCTACACTGTGTTCATCCTTAGCCTTCTAATTTTGCCACTTGCCTACGGCAGCGCACTCTTTGTTTCAGCGAACGAGCAGAGAAAACAGTTAATCTTCTAATACTCCTCCCCTAAAGCATTAGCATTACATATTGTAAATATAACATCTTTCCAGAAACGGAACATGAATCACTGCGTTATATATCACTGGTTCGGATCTCCACTGGGAATGCATGCTGGTTTAGTCCTGTTGCCGACCATCCTGACCCTGAGTGATAGCGATTTATCTCTGTTTCACCACACAAATACCGGGATTCCATATAGCAAGATTTATATAGATATATTAGATATCTAAATTACGTCTATAGAGTTAGATTACATCTAATATATATCTGTGATATCTATTAGATATATATTATATAAGCGAAGTATTTATCACTCCGCGTTTTATGTCTATGGGGTAATATGTATATATTATACGTCTATTAGTTATGTCTTTCATAATTTCCTGCACTTAACGGAGGGCGTATGTTCTTTGGACTATGGAACTGAATACATATGTATTACTCAAATGTGCATTATCGTTATAATGGGGGGTGGGGGAGAGAGATTCAAAGAGAACTTCAAAGTTAAAAAAGTGTGAAAGTGAGGGGGGAGCGACGCTACGCGCACTCATGAATATCTAACAAGTGTCTGAGAAACATTTAGGTAGATATATATTATACGTGTGTGGTGTGTTAAATGCATAAAAGTAGGGCATATGTACATCGATTACACATCTAATATAGGTAAGTAGCTTTATTTAAAATATCTATTAAATGTCTAGAATGTTAGATATTTACTACACGTATATTATACATATTTGTGGTATATAGGATTTCCTATTAATTATATACGACCTTCGTTTCTACCTTTTCAAACTCTTTCCCCGGAAGAGTGTTCTACTAAGGACGCCATCTCTCACATTTGTAATTTGTCTTAGGCGATAAGTACCATTTTCCCTCATGAATGTACGTTAAATAAACATAATAACAAAGGTACACCAAGTAAACTTGTCTTACATCAATAATTTCAGCATGTTAGATAAACCACAGCGCTCATTGTATCTATCTAATTATTGGGACTTTGTGGTATTTAACACAAAAACTAAGAAACCAAAATATTGCGGAAGGACCAGCCAACTTGCCTAACAATATCCCCCCCCCACAAAAAAAAAGAAAAAAAAATATTCAGAAAATTTGGCAACGTTGCAAGTTGACTTCACTTCCCGTTACGAACAGTGAGAATTTTTGACGAAATCGAGAGCGGGAACTGAGTGACTGAGAGGAAAGCAAAGCACGGTCTACAAATGCTACAACGAATGGTCGGTCACGTCAATACTTTCGCTTTTTATGGAAAATAACGCTCAAAGAAAGAGAGAAAAAGAATTGATTGTGTTTTTCCCGGATCACGAGCAGCCACGCCCAAATATTACATATCTAACCTAGAAGAGAATCAAAATACATATATAAAAAAAAGTCAGCAGGCGTAACGATGGGAACGGTGAAAGACGGGCATTGCCCTTATCCAAAATATCACTAGGCGTTCCTCGCTACAAAAGCACGCAGCACGGATTAATATTTTCATCTCTATAAAAACATTTGAGTAAATCTTGATGTTGATTTGTCTTTTAAACAACCATTATCTGCGTGAATATGGAACGGTAGAAAATCTCAGTAAATCAATGAAAGTTCTAATTTATAGAATAGCTGGTGCCAATGTTAACATATTTTTACTACAATTGGGCAATACTCTTAACATCCAGTCTACATTTCCCGGAAGAGTAATCGTCAAGAGATGTCATCCTTCAGACAGATGACCTGTCTAGGCCATAGCTGCCTTTTGGCCCATAAACATAAATGCAATAGTAATAATAATGTATTAGACAGCTAACCCATGAGCAGTCTAAAAGCTTTCCTCGGAAAGCACACCTTCCTGCGAGAAAAGTTTTGAGGAAGTAGTGACCCTGGTCTTCATTATAGATACCATCTCAACATTCAATACGTGGCATTGAGAAGAAACCATTATAAAACCTTAATCAGAATGGCTGGTGTGAACAGAGCTGTATCATTTCACTACACCAATAGACCAACGGGGCTGGGTAAAGATAACTGGTTAGACGATAAATAATTATGTAGCCTATGCACTTTACCCTCATACAACCTACAAGACGTTGAAATAGACAACAAATCAGATATGTGGGTAATGGTTAGCACCTTATCCGAATAGTTTTTTTTTTTTTTCGTTTATACGAACACAAATGTGGAACACAGAAAAGCCATTAGATGCTGCTTGTATTACAATCACGCACAGAAGCATGACTAGCCACTTTGCTCTTTGCGAAGCAAATCTTGTCTGCTTTAGAAGTTGTTATGTGTTCCAAACTTCCGTGAAGCACATATTTTGTCTTTTTTTTTTACCACTCTCCACCATTAAATCATAACCACTTGGTGCTCGTTAACAAATGAAAAAAAGCAGGGAAACTGTCATGAATAAACATATTTTTCTAATGAGAAATCACCTGAAACGAATTTATAATTGTAATTTGACAGTCTATTATTAATTTCGCGTTTTGGGGGTTAACAAATTTGACTGTCCTTATCGATACGGTATAGCATTTTTTGCTGTTATATCAAGATGACCTTGAATGTACCCAGCAGAAGTAGTAGCAATAGTAGTAAACGCAACACAAAACTACAAAAGGCCATAATTTAATATCTAGATGTCACGTATTTGTACATCAAATATGCCTTCCCCTCCACCTCTTTACCTTCAGCCAGCCGCTGAGTTATTGTTTCACTGCTAAATACTTTGTATCAATCACTCACTCGATATCATAATGCTGATGCGACCTTTTCTCCGAACACGCCATAAAACAAGTCTTTTTTTTTTATTATTAAACAATTATTCCTTAGCTCACATCAACAGGTTAACGCAACACTGATAACAGTGTGGTTTTAAGATAAATAGTAACATTTTGCGTATGTTTGTTGAACGACATATGTCAGCATGTTATATCTGTCTCAAGGTTGCCACCTGTATTCGGAAATATAGTCTGATTTCTTTTGCATTTATCCTGCAATTTTTTTGCGATGCTGCTTCCTCCAATTTTCCACTTTTCTTCTGGGTTCAACCCAACGAACATGATTAAAGAAAACCGATGCTATGCTGTTCATAACATTATTTTTTACAGCTAGTGCTTTTCATATATTGGTTCTTTATTTAGGACCCTTGAAAGAGACCTTATATTCCCGGTCTGTTCCTCAGTCCTCAATTCTCAATTGAAGACCTGAATTGCAAAACATCCCAAATCCAACGAAGTATTTTTTTTTTTTCAGGAGGAACGAAAAACAGTCCAAGGTCTTCGTATGTTATCATCTTATTCAGCGGAAATTATTATTTTTTTTATTAAAAAAGGGTTTCTGTAGTGGAACTAGGGTGTAATATTTATGCAAGTGGATAGTCCTTAGAACATAGATACTGACGAAAACAAAAAAATAAATGCAAATACGAAATAGTGTACTTGGGATGTTTTCCAATTCAGGTCTTCAATTCGGGAAAGCTAGGGCGGTTACCGAACTCATAGAATATTGAACACAAGCACTAAAGAATGCCACTCCCGTCGTTGTGAGACTTTTAATCACTGAGACCTAGGCGTTACATGGTCATAACGTTTGTTAGATACAAAATGAACAGAAGCATTTTGAATGCGCTTGTAGCCCGTAACTGAGAACTTAAATCAAGGTTAGCAAGTACTACTTTAAAATAATCTACACGAGGTATTACTAGTGCATGTATGAGAATTTTCTCAAAGAAGATGCACAGCAGAAAATGACTATGTTAATTCAACACTTTTTGGTGTCCCAGGGTGACTACCACTTTTATAATGCTAAATCAACACAACAAATGGTGTTGATTTCTGTGATTGAACACAATGGATGTGTTGTACATGTTGATTCAGTGCCATACTAACGCTATAAAAGTTTTGAAGCACCGAAATTTCACAACAAACGGTGTTGATTTAACACAAAAGTGGTGGTCACCCTGGGGAGACGCCAAAAAGAATTAACACAGCCTTTTTTTTTCAGTGTGGGGAGTAAATTCTTAAGTCTGCAAAGGGATTTTTTAGAGACAGCAATGACATTCCATTCAAATTAGATGTTCATTCCAAACAAGACCAACAAGACACCGTGTACGGGTAACGAATAATCACTCCATCCAAGAGAAAGTTAGGGGAGGAGATAATATTATGCGCTGCGCGGGAATTTGGTGATTACCAGAACGAACGCTAACACTTCATTAGTAGTATTATTAAAATTAGGTATTGCTTTTTAACACTATCTGTTGGTATAATATTCTTTCTTTCCCTGCTTCAAAAATAATAACACACACACAAACATACATACACACGCACTCAGAGAGAGAGAGAGAGAGAGAAATAGATATAACAGAGATAAATAATAGAAGAAATGAATAGGCTGTTTAGATAGACTTTGGCTTAGCCATCGGAAGGTCGTGGAAACGATCCCAGCTGCTACCCATCTAGACTGAGGTTTTTACACGGTTTTCTTTCATTCACACCAGTCAAATCCCGGGATGGTACTTACAAACTAAGACCTTCCAACATCCTCCCCCCACCCTATCCCGATCTGAACCTGACGTGCATATCTAAAGACCATAAATAAATACAAATTAAAAGCTGCCTAGAGCTGTACGATAGACATAAATGAATAAAAACTGCTACATAAATAATTAATAAGCAGATAGATCGATAGACAGACAGACAGAGAGAAATTAATGAGTGCACAGAGTGCTCTGAAAGCTACCGTAAAACATTCGAACTTTATCTCCCAATAGATGCTAGGCACACTAAAATAGCAAGAGACGGAAGCGTCATCTATCGCCAGAAGTTTAAATTACCTCCACAGTATGTGCATGACTTTTAAATTTTAAAAGGGAGAAAGAATTTTAAATCATCAAGACACAAGCAAGCAGCAGCAATTTAATTCATCGCTTTTCTTTGGCAACATTGTATTCTATCTAATACCTATCTGGTTTCGTAGCAATACGTCACGGCACAGAAAGATCACGTGACAACTCTGGTTCCGCCTGCTTTACGTGCGTGATCCTACACTGGCCGGGTGTGCACGGTTGCCAAATATACACTTCTGAACACGCAACCTTGTATAGACATTTCAGCACGGTAGGAAAAAGTAACGAGATTATAGTTGATAAAAACGATTCCAGAAAGGTCTCATGTTGAGCAATATTTCAGGATTTTTTTTGTAATTTCTTTGTTACTGGACAAGAGAGAAGGAGAGAGAGATGTAAGTTAAAATGATTAGTAAACATATTAGGCCAGCAATTGGGTAGTAGATGACTAGGTTTCGCTCCTCGCCTAGCAATCAAGGAAGAGCTACGGGGTTCGTGTCCCGCTGGGGATAGATTGAATTAGGTGGTTCGAACTTCACTTATTTTGGACACTTCTTCCTTAAAACGTAACCTTCAACCTAAGGAAGATAATAGTACTAAACCACCATCGGTTCACGCGATCTTTGGATCATATACCTTGGACAGAACATAATCATTAACTTTGAATTTGTTTATGGCCTTTTGGCATCTTTGGCTCCAGCCGTGATAGGGTAGGGTAGAGGATAGAGACCGTATTGGCCAAGGCTGTTCTTAAGGTACCATCCCCGCATTCGCCTGGTGAAATTAAGGGAAATCCTTGAAAACCTCAGTCAGGAGGATTGGCCGCGGGGTTCCAGCTCGCGTACCTACCCATTGCCGATTGGAAGTCCATGGCGTTAGTGCCTGGACTATGGAGAAGGGAATGGTCATCATAGAAACTGAAGTAAAATATTGCTGGAGTATTTTAGAAACTAGGATCTGTCTACCTTCGTTTGGTCATCCGAGGGGGAGGAAAAAATGTAGCTACTTTGAAGTTGGTCACTGACGATAAACAGATTTAAATGACCAACCCGGCAATGGGAGCACAGGACCTTTTTATTGCGACATC
>JAGDQP010012122.1:11217-24962 GCA_022664845.1 Lepisma saccharinum
GCCGTTTGCGTTAAATGTTATGGTAGAGGACCCACTTTTCACAACCTGGTTACCATCCTGTCCAGAAATGGCTCACGTCTGTGACGGGTGAACAGGGAACTGCAGATATCAACTCGCTTCTGCTTCCGTTGTAGTGTTAGCGCGCGGGGTACCCGTTTTCAAAGTTTTGACATTCACTCAAAGTCCTGCAGATGACGATGAACGGTCGAATGGGTGACATGGAGTTCGCTGGTCAGTTCTTCAACAGTTAGCATTGCATTTGCCTCCACCTCCACCGCTGTTCGCAGGGTATCGTTGTCTAGCTGCACAGGTCTCCCTTCTCGTGGCTTATCGATGAGTCTGGTCTCCCCAGACTGAAAAATCTGGAATCATCTCTGTCACTTTCTCTCATCCACAGCACCCTGACCATATACGACATTGATGTTTCGTGCCGCTACGTTAGCTGGATGTTGCTGGTGATATTCATATAACATGACATGTCGTATGTGGTCCGCATGCCATAATATCACTGATTGTAAAAAAGTTGTATGACCGGGTCAGTAACATAGTCGTCGCTTCAAATGCATAATTTACAGTAGCAAGTCCATTTTAAGGCAAGGGTATATTTAACTGGTCTACATCACTGATTGTAAAAAAGTTGAATTACTGGATAAGTAACATAGAGGCGTCGCTTCAAATGCATAGTTTACAGTAGCAAGTCCATTTTAGGGCAAGGATATATTTAACTGGTCTACCCTATACCATTGTTTTACGTCCTTAAATAACCAGAAAGTTTGAATATTATGAAGAAAACTACCACAACTTTATTAAACTTCAATCAGTAATGCACAGGATGGACCTGTTATCTAAACCTTTGCTTCCAGTAGGGACGATACAGAATACCTTGAGTGACTTTCTACATAAATTTCTATAGCGAAGCTAAACAGATATGTATACCACTTAACATAATGCTCTTCTTAGAATTTGGCCACATCGTATCCCAAAGATATTGAGAGTTCCTTCCAATTTTTATTATACCCATAGCTGGATTTGCTACCACACTTTTGCATTGTACTTCCTGTTAATGACTACAAAAAAGCCCTAAATAGCACAATTTTATTTTTATTATTTCATTTTTGTAATAAAAAACTCTTGCTTCCTCGAACACATTTGGTTAAATAGCCTATAAAGAATATCACAATTTTGAATATGTGACAACTGACTAATCACTAATGGCCGGTTGCAGTTTTCTGATTGAGTTGTAAGTTTGTAAAATGCTGAACTTATATTACAAGTAAGTATGAGGAGATTATGAAACAGGAATTACAAGTACTTGTAATCAGTAAAGTCTGGGTTTGTAAACTTGGAAATTCCTGAATTTGTTTTACTAGACCGACCGTAATGATTTTGAAACACAAATTACAAGTACTACTAACACAAGTGCCTGTAGATTGAAATCTGTAGCTTGTAGACTTGTATCTTTTATGAAATAGGGCCCAGGGCTCATACTGCCCGGTCTTTCCATTGTTGCACTTGTCCTACTCTGCAAATTGAAGATTGAAGTCAGGAGCCTCGGCTCGAAACTTCTACGACCACCAGAGTGAACACATTCGATTGATGGATGGCCTTGTGTGCCACCTAGTGATCAAATTTGTAAGTTGATGCAAGTGCAAAGACTGCAATAAAGTGAGCGCCCATCGCTGTTGTTTTGATACGAAATTTTGGATGCAAAGTGTTATGGATTTTTTCTAGGATGGTTTTCAGTTTCTGACAGTGGTACGTATTTTAAATAATGTCTAAGTTTACATATTTTGTTGTGTTTAAGTGATAAAATCCAACAAATCCACTGTGTTTAACAGTTATTATTGACAAGTGTATTGACGAGTTTGAACTGTCATGAGATTGATTTTATACCTCCGGTAATTAATTATGCGAGAACATAAGTGGACCCACTTTTGTTATGATGGTTTCAGTTGCAGTAATATTGTGGTTTTAATTGTGATGTTATGTTCATTCAATTGTTGGTACTTCAGAATCGTGTTTGTGGAGTGTTTTAAAGTTTTGTATGTGCAGAAAGCATACCGGTACATTGACTAATTAGCATATTAAACCTGAAGATGAAACTAAAAGCTTCCCCATGGTGTGTTTATTATTATATTAACTATAGTGTTAAGGCATTTTCGATAATCAAGCTCATTATAGTGAGACACTTGTCAAGTACCATTAGAATACACAGCATTGTTTCTTGGCAGCGTGATATGTCAAGTTCAAAGTGCGCGATTTATGAATCGTTCAAGCACGACATTAGAATAAATGCTACGATTTTTAGTAACACATGGCTTCAGTCATTTCGGATTAGACAGTGGTTCTTATTGGGTAACAGTTATGTTGATAGTTCGGTAATAGTCAGGAACATGAACTCAATGTTGAGTATTTACAATTCCTGGCAGCGAAGAGAAATGTGGAAGGGTGTAGGGAACTGGTCCACCATATACATTACTGATATCAAGTTAGGAAAGTTTGTTTGATTCATGTCCGAAATAGTATAGCAACATAAACTTACTTTGTACTTTTCAGTTCTTGTTCTCTAACTGACTTAATAAACACTCTCATCAGGGCTAATATCCATTCCGTGCCCGGGTGACCACGCCCCCACTTCACTACGGCTCTGCTGTTGAAACAGTCCAAAAGAAAATATCATATGAGGACCATCACCGTTTGGAACTAATAAGAAATAGAAAATATACAAAGAAAGGTTTTTCTACATATCTACTGATTTTCATCAATAAAGTCACTCCATTATGTTTGTGTAATAAATCAAACAGTAATGAGATTATTATTAAATATTTTTAATCCAAATTTTATTTTATTCTTCCATATTGTTAGATTTACTATTTTTTTGTTTGTACGTATTTATCAGTACAATAATAAATGAATGAATTATTGTCGATTGGAACGGGAACTTCAAATGTGAATCAATTGTACCGTGTACGCTCGATACTATAATTGAACATTACAGTACCGCATGTGTATTACTGTTTTGTCGCCTGTGTTAGTATTTATTAGTAACCGTAAAAATATTTGAACCCTGTAGTTTTGCTGGACAGGTATTATAAACTTTCAATTATTAATAAAGTTATCAAATAAAATTCAATTTGACATTTAAGGCCTCTTAATTTTTCGCAGGTACACGATGAACATTGGCACTTGCAGACATGTCAAATAATTTATCAGTGCAGTAAAAGAGTTTCTATGATTGTAATGTAATCATGGATTAGGATTTACAGCGCAGTCATTAAAAGTAAAGAAAGGTAAAGCTATCCCCTGTGCGATACGCACGCGCCGTGAACGGTGCATGGGGATGTGGAGGTAACGCTCCACATTTTCTTGACCTACGGTACGAAGTGAGGTGGGGCGGTCAGTCCCACACTCGACCACCTTTACCTTCCCAAGGCGCCCAGGAATACCAAAGACACTCTGGTACTCAATTCGATAGGAGGTTGAGTGCACTTCAGAGCGCCAGGCATGGGAACACAGAAAAGAATCTCCAGTATCCTGGCCGGGAATTGAACCCAGGCCACCCGATTCGTAGTCAGACGCGGTACCGTCATGGTGGAATTACATTATATCATCCTTTTCTTCTCCCTTCAACTTTCAGTTTATACATGGAATTATATTGAATTCTGTAAAGTGTGTGTATATTTTAGACTAATTGCTTGGTAATCAGAATACAGTGGAACGTTCGTTCAAATAGCATTCTTACAGACAGTACTACGTAACCGTGTCTAGTCAAAAGGTCAGTGCAAAGTTCGCATGCTAACAATAGGTAGATGTTGCTATCCAAGTACTGGCAAAGAAGTGATCTCTATGCTGGCTGTTTGGTTGAGTTATGACATTCGCGTTAATCGAGCATGTGGATTTTAAGGACGCTCGGCTTAAGTGCGGGTGAACAGTCCAACATGCGGTACCACTCGCCACGTCTTTCTAACTAAATAACTGGCTTCACGGTAGCCGAACTGCGTTACAGTACTTAACCACGACCCCATCCCAAAATGTTGCTATCAAGTGTGTGTGTGAGGTGGAGTTAAACTTAGAGTAAATAGTTAAAAGAATGTGAGCGTAGCAGGCCCCGCCAGTTATTTAATATCTTTGCTATAAATTTCAGCTGCAAGTGTCGAAATTATTCTGATTCATGACCGCTGTACATAACACAAGTAATAACAAATTCCCGGTATTTCTGCAATTACTGTAAAATTTACTTGAAAAATATTTTAGTGGGTGCAGGGAATATAACACGACGCTGATGATTCTAGAGACGTTTACCAAGTAAACTGTGAGTGCTCAGAGTTGTGTATATATAGGCCTATATGATATAAACATAACCTATCTACACGTCTGAGGTAACGTGTTAGGAACGGCAGCAGTAATTCTGGTCTTTCAAAACATCTTGAAGAGACTAACCGTATACTTATTAAGACGGGACAACTTTTGAAAGTTGCCGGTACCTTTTTCTTACGAAACACCCAGATTTGAATTTGGATTCAGGTTTGCTTAATAAAAGTTGGTTTCTTGTTACGAAGACTAATCTGAGGAGAAAAAAACGCACAAAACCTAGCCTAAGTAATGATAATTTTTTTCTTCACTATGTTATTTTATTAAACTAAACCTTCTTGTGTTTTGAGAATTAACCCGAAGCGGATCCGAAAGTTAGGAGACTTAAATTTTTACCAAAAGAAAGGTCGTAATTAGGTTGCAAGGTAATATGAAAACATTAGAGGATTTAGAAAGGTAACCTGTTTCGTTCATGACTGTGACACGTTAAAGGCTGCTATAATAACTTTCATTCCACAGCCAGGGTTTGTTAAAGTGAGTCTGGCACGAAAAAAAAAACAGGGTGGCTCAACTTCAGAAAACCCGGTGGGCTTTTCGTGAACTTTTATTTTTAAATAATTTCTGAACTGAGGGCACGTCATAGATCTGCATAATAATGAAAATTACTGCACTTTAGATTGTTAGAATGCAAATCACGACTGTCATTATCATTCTAGAATAATATTGCTATCTATACAACATTTTAGCTTTCTGATATTGAAACACAAGGAAGTATTCGTGCTCAGTCGGTACTCCAATACAAACTATTAAATACCATTTTTTTAACAGTTGATTTCGTAACCGATTAGCTCCTTTAATGAAATGGATGATAGATTTTGATGCTCTTTACTTTCAATCTTCATAAACAGAAAGGAAATTGTTATTGAAGCGGAGAAGGACATTTGGGCGCAAAACCATTTATCTAAATAGGTCAAAAAAGTGCAACTGAACTTGTTCAACTTGCACAGATAATTTGGCAAATTCTAGACTAACACCTTGAGCACAGCAGAGTTTCCGCACATTACGAAGAACTAGTCTCTACCGTTGAAAGAAATGGAAAAGGAACTATTTGTGGAAAGTTACTTCAGATTTCATAAAGATAGGCATTTATAGACACTATACATTGAAAGAGGCAAAACAAACAAAATAAAATTTGCTGCAGGCAGCCAATGGCACCCCAAAGTAAACTTCTGTCAAGTTATCTTTATAATATCTCTGACGTAAAGGAATAGGCATTCTGCATATATTCGTAACTTTATTCCTATTCATAACATTGCATTACTGCGCATTGCTACGGCGGTAACACATTGCTACGTATTTCCAACATAGATATTGGAAAGGAATCAACAGCGAAATCTAATAAAGATATTGAATGATTTATCTTATGTTATATTCACTACTATGAGTCGCCGTGGCTCAGGCGGTATCGCGTCTGACTACGAATCGGGCGGCCCGGGTTCAAATCCCGGCTAGAATGCTGGAGACTTTTCTCGCAGTGTTACCATGCCTGGCGCTCTGAGGTGCACTCAGCTTCCTATCAAATTATTGAGTACCAGAGTGGCCTTGGTACTCCTGGGCACCTTAGGAAGGTAAAGGTGGTTAAACGTGGGACTGACCACCCCACGTCACTTCGTGCCGTAGGTCAAGAAAATGGGGAGCGCTACCTCCACATCCCCCATTCACCGTTCACGCCGCATGCGTATCGCTTTACCTTTTATATATATATATCATATTCAGCCGTTTTCTATCCACTGCTGGATGAAGGCCTCCCCCTTTTCTTTCCACATATCTCGGTCTGCTGATATTCTCATCCAAGTAGCTCCTGAAAAACGCTTGATTTCATCTACCCATCTTACATTTGGACGTCGTCTCGGTCGTTTCTTTTCTCTAGGAATCCACTGTAGTACATTTGTCGTCCACCTTCCATCTGTTCGTCTAGCTATGTGACCGGCCCATCTCCACTTCATCTTCTTCGCAGTCTTGATTACATTATCCACCTTTGTTTGTGCGCGAATCCATTCGTCTTCCTGTCCCTACTGGTTATTCCTAGCATGCACCTCTCCATTGCTCTTTGTGTGGCTCTCAATCTTTGAGTCGTTTGCGCATTTAATGTATATATATATATATAGATATAGATAGATAGATAGATTTATTCACTACTGTTGCTACATTATCATTGCATGACTGAATTATGGGCCAAACCCCACAAGTATTCTGTAATGTCAACAGTTTCAAGATTTGTTACAATACAGCGAATTCTTTCATCCGCCTGAATATATTTCCATCTTTTCTTGGGCAGCACTTCTCCTCAAAGCATTGCTTCGTACACTAAGTCCCGCTTTTTGGGGTTCTCCGAGGTGCATCTATAAATCGTGAAATCGATAAGTGATCCATTTGAAGCTCCGACTGTAAATTAGTCTAGTTTCTGCCAAATTATTTGTGGTAGCTTTACAAGTTCAGTTACATTTTTTTTTTTTTTTGACCTTATTCGAAATTTCTAGTGCCTAAACATCCGGACTAGTTATGAAATTGCATTATAACATATATATAGGTAGGTTAACCTATTAAGATAAACGGTTTTGCACCCAAAAGTCATGGCTTATCATAAAATACTACTTCTTTGTAATGTCAAATTCCGTGCAAAATTAATTACTAGAATGCACACAGTTTCAAGCAGTAATCAGGAAAAGACTTGTAGTAATTACTTAACTGTCCTGTTTGAAGAAAAATAAGACGGACAACAAAACAATTTACTTCAAAAAAGCATCATTGTTTTTAATTATTACTTCCACCTCCCCCAATAGTATAATGTTACTAAATTTCCTGCTTAAGATTTTAAGTAACAGTTAGACTACGTTTTCTAAAACTTTCTTCTACTGCTACTACTACTATTAATAATAATATATTTTGCTTTTATTTTCAGAAAAAAAAAAACTAGAGAAAAAAATCAACTTCAGTTATAATGATTTTTTGTTATTCTGTGCAGAAAGAGGTGCTAAATAATATATCAAAAGTTTACGTATTTCGGAGCCCGTCACGCCATCAACGATATCCAACATTTGGTCTCACTCGATCCAACCATTACGACGTACCAGCGTGTTTTCGGACTCTTAACTTGCCTTGAAATTAAAACATCTTCTATTTTAAATCCATTTTTCCGTAAGAGTTGAAATTAAAAACTTTAAAACAAGGCTAATTGATTTGAATCAGATTTTTTTTTTAAATCAAAAGAGTTTATTATTTTTTAAATAAAAGGTGAAAATAAAGTGCAGTGTTTTGAATCGTTCTGGGCTTCGTTTGAGTTATTTATAAATCGATATTTACCCTTTAGTCCATACGTGACGGTTGACTCTTACGATGTAAACCAAAACCAAAGTGATCGACCTGGAACATAATTCACATTTAAGTTTACAATTTATATTACAAAAATGTTTTTTTTTATATATATAGTACATATCAAAACGAACCCACAGAAAACAAAAATTGTTGTGTCGTAACATTACCTGTTTGTATCAAATGATTTGATTTCTTCACCAACTGAAGTATAAATATACTCAATGGAACTACAAAAGTACCATACTATGTGTATGGTGAAGAATGAAAATGCAAAGCTGCGTATCCTCTATTGATTTGAATACATTAAATAACTCTCATTGAATTGAATTTTATGTAAAGCCTTTTGGCAAATTTGGACTAGACCGAATGGATGATGTAGGGTTACCATAATAGTTGCGGGCGAAATACGGACAAGAGTTTTTAATTAAATTGAATTAAACGCCGAACTATCACGTGCGACATCCGAGGTGTCTACCACCCTGGATATATAAATCTGGGAAACTCAGGGAAATCTATAATTTATGAGGAAAACTCAGGGAAACCTATAATTTATGAGGGAAAACTGAAGGAAATCTATAATTTATAAGCAAAACTCAGGGAAACCTATAATTTATGAGGAAAACTCAGGGAAATTTATGACGTGGACCTGTCCACATGTGGTAAGATCAAGGCAGAAATCGTGGGTTCGACTTCCACCTCTGGCAGGATTTCTTCAATGTGTTTAAATCCTCTAATTTAAAGAAATTATCTTTTCTTTCACTTGTGAAATACCAATAACGTACAAGATGCTTGGATTGGGTGGTCGTGGAATTAAAACAAAGTGTCATTGCGTATTACTTACATGTTCCACTATACTAAGGACTCAAGGGATTTGGAAAAAAAAAAATACGAAAAACCTGGAAAACTCAGGGAATTTCAAGTCACAAAATTAGTGGACACCATAGACATCAGCATGAAATACACACTTAATATTCATCATGGGAAATTATTTACATTAGAGCTTCTCTGTTGCCAAGGTCGGAGGATCTTATGGTTACTTTTCAACATCTGTTTTTTTTTTTTTTTTTTTCTGAAAAATTACTATGGGATAACAAACACTGTAGGAACATAGGTAGGCGATAACAAATAATAGGTGATACTACAGTTTAATACAGGTACTGAGAAAAAAAAATGCTTTTGTATGCAGCACAGAAGTATTTCTAAATGGTGTGATATCCATTTGTGGAAATATAGGACCTATGGGTTTAAAATAATTAACCATCTACCGCTGATTAAGTGAAAAGTACCGACAGTTATTTATATTTTACATGGAGACGAACAGGGACTGTCCGTACAAAATACGTACGTTTGGTAACCCTAATGATGGAAGAATTGGTGGAATGAATAAGTGGCAGGAAACGAGAGAACTCTGAGACTGTTCACCACAAAGCCCACATGGCACGAGCCGGGATCGAATCGGGGACCCCAGGTACCAGAGGTGAGTCCTCTACCACTGAGCGGCCGCGTCTACAAAATAACTCTCAAACTTTTATAGTATATTGTCAGGGGGTGTACCCAAATTGATGGTGCGACTTTCAGGGCTGAAAACTAAGTGAAATAAACTAAAATTCTTAGTAAACTTAAATCCTAGAATATTTCGTTAGAAAACAAAAGGGGCAATTGCGATTATAAAATTTGTAATTGATTAAGAAGAAAGGAAGACACAGACATCATTTTAGAAGGAAAGCTGATACATCGAAACATTGTATTGTTTCTTTTTCGAACATACCCCTCTGAAAACATTCTTCGTGTATCAACGAAAGTAAAGTAAAAGCTTTCTACATGTTAACTTTCTTTCTAAAATATACCATAAGTAAGTAACGTCATATGTTTCTTCCTTTTCAGAATTATTACAAGTTGTTTGAATTGCCTATTTTTCATGGCTATCTTCCGCAGCGAACACCGCAAGATTTGTGAATTTTACTTTAGTTTTTACTGGTTAAGCTATTTGAAAAGGAGAAACTAACTTGATAGCTTTTTCAGTGCAACAAGTTATTTAAATGAAAAGTTTTGATTTAAATTTAAAGAATCGACGGAAATTATTTTTTTTAATAACGTGATTTTTGTCAACCCTGCTTTAAAACCAGTGATAACTTTGTAATCGTTCGTTCTAGGTGAAGAATGGTAATAGTGGCTCAGAAAAAAAATATGGTCTTTCATTTTTTACTCCTGTAAAATTTATGTGCGGACCCGTGTTTATACAAATGAAACTTGCTTTTTTGTGCCATTTTTCAAAATGGTGGCGGCATGGTTGGCTGGTTTACGCCAAGTTTTTTTTTTTTTTTTTTTCAAAAAACAATTTGTTTAAACAAAAAAGAATGTCATAAATTCCATGGTGACGATTTCACATATTAAACCATCTGCATTAATTTTACTTAATTTTCGCCTTGTAATCAATGGGTCCCTGGTTTGATTTTCGATGGGGGCACAGAATCTCTATCTAAAGTGCAAACCGAGTAGTGGTTCGGATGTCACTGTAAGGAGTAGGTCTTGTCCTTCATAACCTCGCTGTTACATAAGGACGTTAAGCCTAAACAAACGAAACGAAACCAAATTGTATCTTTCTGTTCGCCTGAATGCCTGTTGTTTCATAGAGAAGCCAAAGTTAACTTTGCTTAATTATATTGATAGAAATTGGCATAATTTATCGACGACATCCAGTGATGTACGCAGGGGTTACGTCCTGGAGGTCCGGACTCCCTCCAAAATTCCGACACTTTCGTAAATCTACTACAATTTTACGCGCAATTTTCGATATTTTCCCTAAAATTTATACTCTTATTCAGTGTGGACCCTCCCCGAAATAAATTTCTGGGTACGTACCTGGCTGCATCCGTATCTTATCACAGCAACATTAGCTTGGATTGTGCTTTTTAGTTTTCTGGAATGATATCTACATATTAAATTCGTAATTTTAAAATTCCATTTTTGTATAAACTTCTCTTTTGGCGTAATGCGTCCCCGGTTCGAGTCCAGTCCAGGTGGAGGACAATTCCTCTGGTGCAAACCGAGTAGTGGTTCGGATTCCACTTTAAGCTGTAGCTGTAGGTCCCGTCCTTCATAACCCGCTACTGCATCAGGACATTAAGTAGAAATAGACTTATTTCTATCCATATGTAATATAAATAAATAAAGCTAAGTATTTTTTTTAAAAAAAAGCCTGCTGTAAACAAAATAAACATTATTATTATTATTTTAAAAAACATGACTTTTGCGAACTCTGGGTAGCGGGTTCCCGGGCTCCAAACCGTGTAAACTTTTGATATGTTATTCAGCACACCTTTCTGCATAGAAAACAAAAATTTTATCGCAGTTTTTTAGGTTAGGGGTACTTTTTCAATAATTCACTGGATTGCTACTTACATGAAAGCAGATGCGGCCGGGGGCAGAATTATTTTAGGAGCGGTCCAGCTCCTCTAGTCTCCCATAGTTACAAGCTTGTTTGTCTGTTCTGTTCTGACAGTTACTGTACTATTTGCCCATATTTTGGTAACAAAATTTCCGGTGACCAAAGTAACTAAGTTCAGGTAAAGAACTATCTGGTGGGGAAGCACTTTTCATCTGATGATGAATTTTGGGGGCCTGGGATGAAGAGTCCTGCAAAGCAATGATGCTTTTCAATCTTCACACTCACAGACCGGAAAAACACACCAGGGACTGAGAAGATGCCAGTGAGTTAGATGTCTTCAGACTCTAGTTGCTGTAAAAGAGAAATATAAACTTTATTATGTCTTGAATTGTCAAAATCTACAAAATAAGTGTTAAATAATGTATTAATTTCCTGACGACTGGCACAATAGTTTCGCGTACCGGCGGTTGAAAACCACTGCTGTAGAGATAGGCATTAAGTGCTGGGGTTTGTGGTTTGAAATGTATAAACCATATGACAAAACTTTTCTAAAATGTACTTATTCACAGCTACTACCACATCCCCCATGGGCCGTTCATGGTGCGTGCGTATCGCACTGGGGATAGCTTTACCTTTTTGTTTCTTTGTTTACCTATAAATGCGCCTGAATAAGTTTCAGTCGTTCCTAAGTCTTTAAAAAGCCGTCAAGGAGCAATTGTGTACTACAATCACAAACAAGTGAGTAAATATTTATATATAGCAATATTCAACACTGCATTGTTCTCTGGTTGTTATTGTCAAAGTTGCTCATAGTTTAACAACGTTGCCACAAGAAGGGTTTTTCTCGAAAGAAAAAAAAATGTCGTTGATTCATGAGTAAATGGACTTTTTCTTAGTTTACTATTGCAACGGAACTAAAGAAGTGCATTTAAAGAGTACATGTGAAAATAGGAGGATGAAAAAAATAAAAAAGAAGATGAAAGTACTAAACAGTGAGTGATATCTAGCCGCAGGGAAAGTTCCAGTGCAAAAACACATCCACAAGCTGTTGTAATGGTTTTTAAAATATTAGATACGTGGGAGTAAATGAGAAAGCTAGACTAATTCATCTTTTTTTGAAAAAAAAAGTCAGGTTTCCTGTACTCCTCAACAGGGCAATACCGGGATATCACAGTTTGTTGGTTCACGGCAACCTTGGCTTGCGAAAATAGAGAGGTTCGAAATCGAGGTGGAGGCAGCCATCCATCCACACGAGCAAAACGTCGGCGGGCTGCCGGCAGCCTAGAGAAATTAGACTAATGCTGCATCTCTGCCGCCAAGACAGTATTTTAGCGGCAACAGTCGTATAGCCGCAATATCGCCGTTATACGCTGGCGAACCGCCAGAGAAACTAAACAAATGCCACATCTCTGTCGCCATGGCGGTATATTTTTGGTCATCGCCACATGGCCACCTCTTTCAGTGAGTCACTTTCTTGACGGTATGTTACACACACTAGTTGATCCTCCATATTTAGTTGGCCTTTTGTGTTACGAAGACTGTTTCTGAAATAAAGGCATCCAAATTGGGATTTCTGGTTGGATCTTATGTTAGAACTATAAATAAAAATCTGCACTGAAAACCTTCTCCATAAGAGAAACTCTGGCGGGTCGAAAGTGGGCCGACACGCAATGTGGCTGGCCTTTGGCAGAGATTTCTGGCGGTGCTTCATAGGTTTTTAAACTTATACCGGATGTGGACCACCTGGTGGCTGCACCCATATATTTAATATATTACCACTAGATCAAGCATTGGCAGTGGTGAAACACTCCCAAATTGAACGCTGCGTTTTACAATTCAATACTATCAGAATCATTGCTTCACATTTATTTTTTGTCGCTTTTAACGAACGGTGCATTTTTCGCTCTTACTAATTGAAATTGAGTTTGGAAACAATTGTCTGAGAATTCTTATACTTGTTTGCATTGTAGGTCCTTGCCGTGTGGTGAAAGTGAACTTTAGTATACGTATTTACAATTCTGTGGCATCGTGCATGAAATCTATAACCCTTACTGGAGCTGTTTTGTGACAATCAAGTGGTTTTTTGCACGTGCTTCCATTAGGGTAGCATCGTCTGCTCTGATTTGTCATATCTGTTTCTCGGATGTACAGTAATTGCTTACACAAGTACCACGATATGAGGGATGACATACATGTTTAGCTTTACATTTATTACATCATTATTATTATTTCAGATTAGAGGGTTAGGGTTTCATGCACGGATCAACGGAATTGGTTTAATTAACAAGGACTATAGTCAGCTACCGAGTGGAGAGGGTGCTGCCTCATCTCAGTTGGAAGAGCGTTGGCTTAGCAAAAGGATGGTGCTGGGAACTAACCCAGCGGCCGCCTATCATAATTGAGGTTTTCCAGAGTTTTTCCTTAGTCACTTCAGGCAAGTGCCGGGATAGTACCTACAAAACTAGGTCCTGGACACAGATGTGAAATCGTGAGGGATTGGGCGATTTCCCCCAGCAACAATCTGTCTAGTGTTTTTCCAACCACTAAAAATTTCTCGGGGGAGGGTGGAAGATTATATAAAAATGTGGGAATAAGACATCATACGAAAAATTTGATGTATTGGGTACAAGTTCGATTGTGATTTGCTAAACCGACACGACTTGCATTTTTG
>JAGDQP010012122.1:25362-51131 GCA_022664845.1 Lepisma saccharinum
ATGAGCTCCTGCGTAGCCTAGTCGGTAGCGCGCTCGACTTCAGTGCGAGCGGTCCCGGGTTCGATTCCCGGTGGGGGCTCAAAAATTTCGGTGTTGACCCAGCATCGTGAGGACAATTGGGGAGCTGCTGTGAATAAAATACAGTGGCGATCACAGTGAGAGCTTCGGCTCTCCTCTCCCAACCCGTCTGGTCAGCGTGGGAGCAGTAGACCATCTCCTCCCTTCGGGGAGAGGCCTCATCCACTAGTGGATTGAATATGGCTGTGATTTATTATTATTATTATTATTATATATATATATATACTATAGTCTCGATAATCCCGAGTTGGATGGGACTGAGGCAACATCGGATTATATACGACTCGAATTTGACGGAAATGGAGACAAGAAAGCGAGTAGCGTGCCTCAGTGGTAGAGCGTTATCTTAGAATTCGGGAGGTTGTGGGTTCAATCCCAAAGTCTGACCATTCTGACAGGTTTTTCTAGGATTTTCCTCAGTCACACCAGGTAAATACCGGGATGGTACCTCCAACTCAGGCGCTGGACGACACTTTTCCTCCCCTATCTCGGCCTGAGCCTTAGATGCATAACGGCCGTAAATAAAATTGAAATCAAATTAAATGGAAACAAAAAAAAAGTAATTTTACAAATTTCCTACAAATGCAGTGTAGTACTTATACATACACAAACTAAAGTACATATAATTATTATTAAACCAACTTATCTGTATATTTCAAGAGCCGCCAGAAGCGAATTATAAATTGTTGTTAGTGTATTCAATAATGTAACTAAATTCAAAGACCACTCGGAATAATTGACGTTTATTGGCAGCGGGAGGATTTAAAAATATATTAGCTTTATTTTAAAATAAGATAATTTTATTCTAAGCTTCTCTTAGTGATTTCGCACACAGCCTGGACGGCTAATTTCTAACTTTCTACTTCCCCATCCTATCTCGACCTGAGCCTGAGATGACTAAAAGTCCATAAATAAGTTCAATTAAATTATGTTGCATTTCACATGATAAAGGCTCTGTACTATATTGTGTCTGACAGGCTGAATTGGATTTTTGACAGTCAAATGTATATATTTAGACTTGCATTTTAAATATCTAGGGTTATTGTTTCAATCTTGGATATTGTATCAATAAAAATATATCTCCAGCATTCATTTTCATTTCATCAATGTTTCCTTCTTCAAAAACGAAAATGTCCGATAAGCTTCCGTGCTGATGACCACTACCTTTCCCCAAATATGGCGTGCTGTGCAACGTTCAGTTTGGGAGTAGTTTCACACGCTTGACTGCACCGCGTGTGCTGTCAGATTCTCGACCATGAGCCGCAAAATCCCGTGGCAGATCTGTGGGTGGGATTATATTAGGAGAGGGTAGAAATGGAATCTAGAAGCACAACGATATGAATAATGGACGATTTGTGTATATTTGATAATACAATAGAATCTCGTTAAGTCGGATCTGTTGGGACCGAGGCCGGTCCGGGATAACGAAAATGCGGTTTAGCCGGAGATTGTGGCGAAAAATCGGTGAAGTGAAGAAAAACATGACTAACAGTACATTTAGAATCGCCTTTTAATGAAAAAAATAAATATACTGAACTTACAGTAGTACATTTATGGCTACACCGCAAAACGCATGGAAAAGTTTACTTATTGGAGAAAAAGCTCGTGAGTTTCTGCTGCTTTAGTTTTTGCGTGCATCCGCTTCAGGATGAGAAGTTCGGTCGGTGTAGTGACCGCCTGTCGCTCAAAGTAATTCATAACTTCATCTACGCGGGCTGCTGCTCTTTCCGTCCGGGTTATCCGGACATCCGAGTTAAAGGGGGGCGGTTTAACTGGGTTGTACTGTAGTTCTCGAACAAAATGTGATCTCGGTTACATCCTACCATTATACCCCGTGAGCGTCTTGTTCTCTCGTAGTAAGGTCGAGCTGAAATTTTCGCACATGTATGGGGCGGGATTCGAACTTGTGCGTCGCCTGTAATGAAAAATAATCTAATTGATTTAACTTGTCAGTACACTTTAAAAAAATTTCAAAATATATATAATCTTACTTTTTTAACATGTTCCAGAATTTTGTAAAATGTAAGGAAATAAAAAACGGGGCAATCATTAGTTAGGGGGGAAAGGTAAATAATTTTTAAAAGTAAAAAAAAAACAAAAAACTTGTAAATAAAAATTGGTGCTGGTCGGGATTCGGACGTTATCCAGGAAACACACTCAGTCCGTCTGCTGTCCGCCGGTGGTGGACCGACGTCGGATATCAAACAGTAGCGACCCGTGAAATGGACGCGCATATCCGTCAACGTGTTTCCGGTGAATCTACGATGGCTATCTGATCATCGCGGCCGCTGTAACGACGGCGGTTATCCGCTATTCGTCATCGGTCGCCCGACGGCGGGTTCTGTCAGTTGCTCATGGTGTTTGGACTTCTCTATTTCGCGAGCCTTAGGTTGCCGTGCGCCGAACTGTGTATACACACTTCCTATTGTTCAGTAAATGAATTCCGGTTCAATTATCATATTGCTCGGATGTCCCATAGCTGCTTGCCCCTCTATTTTCGCGATCCCTAGGTTCCCGTGAACCAAACTGCGTATACACACTACTTATGACCCAGTGAATCGATTAAGCTCAATTTCGGTCCAATTATTACATCCCCCGAATATACCATTGCTGCCCCCTCCCCTCAACTTGGTACCCTCTACTTTCGCGAGCCGTAGGTTGGCGTAGGGGTGTTCGGCATTGAGATTTTCATACCGATTTTCGGTATGTTTTGGATACCGATATACCGAACGATATCGATGTACAGAACTATAGTAAAATACCGAAAAACAATTATGTTGAATGATATGGAAGTACTCATGAATGTATGTATTATGGGGTGGATCTGGACCCCCATTTCAAAATTCCGTGTTTTATATAAAAATAATAGTATATAATAAAGTGTAATTATCTATATTTAGGGTACTTTCATACCGGGACCGACTTTGAAGTTGGATCCTCCAAATCCATTGACCCCCGTCCAAAAATATTTTTTTTAGATACGCGTCTAGAAGTACTGAATGGAACAGAACGTTATCGAAATACAAAAAAATGAAAATAGATAATAACGGAATAACAAATCAACTGTGACTACGGTGAAATAGTAAAATAAATTTTATGGGCGGTAACAGGAAGCGCTATGGATTATACCTGTTCCGAGCGACCGGTGGTTTGCACAAAGACTGGAAATTAAGACAGGGTACATGTGTGCCATTTCTACAATGACTGATCCATGAATAATCTCTAAAGTGATTCTGTAATATCTGGCTATATTACAGACTCATGCTGTTGAAGCTTCGCTCGTAATTCTTAACTGGATATTCTTTTATTTGATCTTAAGAAAGCTTTTGATTCAATATATCGTGGATTTTTGTTGTATATATTGTCAAGTAGGTTTAACGTCAGTCCTTGCATTGCTCGGCAGTTCATTTTAAATTTGAATTTATTTTAAGGTCTTTAGTCAACTATGGCTCAGGCCGTATGGATGATGATGGGATGAATTGGTGGAATGAAGAAAGTGGGAGGAAACGGGAACACCACGAGAAAACCCACGCACAAGGTGTTTGTCCACCACAAAGCCCACGTGCCATGAGCAGGGATCGATCCGACGACCCCTAGTACCAGAGGTGAGCGCTCTACCAACTGAGCCACCGTGGCCCCAGGGAGTTCTTCATGCAGTTGTTTTCAGATTGAATGCTACTAGTTCAGCTTTTTTTGCTTGGCCTATCTGGTGCTCCACAGGGTTCCGTCATAGGTCCATTACTTTTTGTTCTGTAAAATACTATTTTGTTGCGGAGATGTTCGGAAGTTGTAATTCTGAGTTACTTCTGTTCGCTGATGATTGTAAAGTATTTCGTGAAGTTAATAACATTGGCGATGTGTTTGAACTGCGATCTGATATTAGTGCATTTTATTGGTGTGAACAATGGAAGTTGAAAATAAACGCTGCAAAATTGGACTCTCTGACGACTACGTAAAATAATAATAATAAAGTACATATGGAATTGGATATAGTGCCATTAAGCAAACTATCAGTCATAATGACCTTGGTGTTATTTTAGATTCCAAACTAAGCTTTGAAGAACACGTTGCTGCGATAACTCTTCCCCCAAAGCCATGGGTCTCCTAGGGTTACAATGCAGATCCAGCCAACATAACTCTCTTTCAGAATCCAATGCTAACAAAGTCAGCTAGGAGGCAGAGTTATGAAGCACACGCTCCACAACTCTAATAAAATGTTCAGAGTGATACTTAACTACATAACGTGAAAGACAGATCTATTAAAAAAAAGAAAAGTGTACATCTGTCAGCATATCGTTGAATATAGCACTTAGCACATTTTGATGTGACGTGCTTCTCACACTCAGATATCTTAAAGGAAACTCAGTCACGACGGAGTAGTCTGAATAGTCTGGAACCGTGTACTTATCGTTGCTTTGGCGGGAACGTGTAAAATTATTTATACACAACGCGGAAGAATACTTCTGAATGTCACCAGTTACTACTATCATTATCAAGAAAGTATTTAACTAATTTGTAAACATTTAAGTGAGTATTTTCATCTGTTGTTTTCCTCGTTTAAGTACGTTCAGCGTTCCATACTTAAAATTTGCAGATACGCTTAAGACGGAATACTGCTGTAACGTATTTCCAGTCAGCTGCATGCAGGAGAGATCTTAGTCGTCGAACCCTCTTGTGCGTGGGGTCCGGTTCGATTCCTGCTCGTGGGTTTTCTCGGGGTTCTTCCATTTCCTCCCACTTTCGTCATTCTACCAATTTTCCCATTCGCCCTGAGCCAAAGTGGCCGAAAGCCCGTAAATGAAATTCAATACTATGAAGAAAATATTGCGTATGCTGTTGCATGTTACGGCCCTTCCGACTAATTTTACGATTCCTTTAAGAGCTACTAACATTTAATCACACTTAATTAAACGATTTCTTGTACTGATTTTATTTTTAAATTGAATGTGATTTTCTGGAAATTATATTCTACTATCAAACTTCCAAGAAATTTCTGCGACGGTTATTGTCCACGTTTGACTGACACGTGTCCCACAATATTTGCTATCAATCAATCAGTTTACGATGTAGTTTTATTGTGTTTTTTATAAGTCGTCTTAATTTTTAATACGAGGCTTGGAACACTCACATTGATCGAGTTATTAACTTTATGGATTTCCTTTTTTAGTTGATATTACACAATTACCTTCTCTGCTCACATTCTACACCAAGGGTTTTTTAACCCTCGGAAAATTAAATTATTTTACCGCTCTGCTGCACGATAGTACATTTCGAGTCTTTCCTTAATGCAAATAGAATGTTAAATATGGCTATCATCACTCGATCTGCGGATGAGCTATAAACCGACTGTTATCTCGTCCATTCTAGGACTCCGCTGATATCTCATTGGCTGCTAAAAATATCGACAATTTTCTATAATGCCCGTGTAACTAGGTAGATAGTGGTGTTGCCAATGTGTGTATTCTATCTTTTCGAGTATACAGGACCCCACACAGAATCAGTAGAAAAGGTCTTTCGGTCAGATTCTTTGTAACTTGTTTTTCGATACTTATAACATTCTAAAAAAAAAGTTTCAGTAGGCACAATTCATAAAAATTGAATTTAGAGCTTCTACGATACGAGTCGAAATAAGTGTAAGATTACCTGAAGCGGCTTGAAACATTTTTGTAAAATAAGTTTCCCACTTTCGGTTCGTATAGAACCTGTAAAACTGGATGAAATGTTTTGGGTACGTGCGCACATATTGTACACTTCGCATTAAAAAAAATTGCGACAGCGAACGCCGTGCAGCTAGGCAACCCAAATGGCACCTTCTTATCCCATAATCGTGTCCGGTAAACAGACCCCCTCTTTCACCTTCCTTCGTCTCGTCCATAGTAAAATCAGCAAAAGTCATGAGAACGGTTTTTTTTTTTTTTTTTTCAAAATAGACATGTATTAGTATCGATAAAATGAAAGAATAAAATCGAGACGAATCAATATACATAAGTTGATGGAGGGAGAAATTGAAACATACAATGAAACATTGAAACCGATGGATGTCTGTTAGACAGAGACAAAGAAATGAGAGAGAGAGAGAAGAAGAAGAAGAAGAAGTACAGATAAAAATATGGAATTTAAACGTAGTAAAAAAGATTAAGTTCAGTTCCCACAAATCTAACAGCAAGATAGAAGGGACTTTTGGATTTTATATTTTTTCAGGGCTATTCGAATATATAAAGGATGTTAAAAAGAAATCCATTAAGTCAATTTAAAAATGGAGACCAAACTTGGTGGTCAGATTAAATTTTCATGATTTCCAGTGAAACCAGTTTTGAGACACATCTAGGATAATGTCAAAAGTGTAACACACATGCTTATTTATTTTTTGTACACTGACCGACGGACGCGAACCGAGAATCGAGTAACCGGGATTATAAGGTCTCTATTTGTTTTTCACGGTATCAAGGGCTCAAATAAAATGAAACCGAATTCCATATTGTAACAGAAATTAGAATATTAGAGAAAAAATGGAAATTCACTGATGTAGTCCACAAACATCCTCCGAGAAACAGATGTGGAGTCAATACCTATATTGTAATGAACTTAAAATATGTTTTACTCGAACAAGAAACTAACAAAGAGTGTGTGTCACGGGGCAGCCATGAAGCCGATATTCCCATTCACGCCGGAGCCAGCGACAATGTTTTCTGTACTTGGCCAAGTTCACAAGATTTGCGCATTTTTTTTTCTTTAGGTTACTTCAAAGATATTCTGTACGGATTTCCATAAGAATCTGCAATAGTTGAAATTACACATTACTGCAGCTATCCAATGCAGCCCACTTAATTTGAATGTTTATTTATGGACTTGAGGCATCTAAGGCTCAGGTCGGGATAGGGGAGGGGAAAGGATTCGGGAAGGTGTCAGCCAGGGCCTATGTTGAGGGCCCCACCCCGGCATTTGCGTGATGTGACTGAGGAAAAACCTGGATTGAACCCACTACTTCCCGAATGCTACACCAACGCTCTACCACTGAGCTACGGCGGCTAGGTCCATCCAGTCCATCTCGATAGATGTGCTCCAGCGTGTCTGTGAGGTGAGCGCAAACATTTTGTTAGTTTGGCTTGCTAGTGGTAGGTCTACCAAAATCATGTACGGAGACTAGACCTGTTTATAATCATGGCGGATGTGAACATCATCGTATATCCAGCTCGAAATGAACTATTCACAGAAGTTTCACTAAAACTTACAGAGGATTAACTAAATTTGATTTCCCCTCACAAATAAATATTAAATGGCACGTGGAAATGTCAGTAATTGAAAAGCGTGTCACCTCATCAAAAGCCGTACGTGAGTGTATGATGTGTGGAGAGAACCGGAACAAAACCGTTAACACTCATGTAGTGGCTTCCACACGCGAGAGAAGCTCACAGAAGGCTACTTGGTGCTACCAGGAGGAAGGAAGCAGATGTTAAAAGCGAACAGAAAGCTACTGTTTTGTGCCAGTGTTTTGTTTACGTGTGAATTAAATACCCTTTCATCAGTAGCCAAATTCGTATGGAAGAGCTTATGCAAAAGATTGGAGCCCAACTAACAGATTTCTTGTATTCATTGCTAGGATGACATAAGCTTTTGCTATGATTATTATGGAGTTCCCATCATACTGATGCAAAAGTTAAAATAACCTTTATGACAGTGTGTTAGATTTGTGTTACTATGTGACATCTAGACAAACAACATGTCTGTATAACACAAAGTAGTTACAATAAATGTGTGTGGGTCTGTGTTCCATTAGACATGATATCACAAAATACGAAGTCTTATTTTGGTTAATTAATTGCAAGACGATGGTAAATATCATATTGATGAAATTGAATAGTTGTCTGTGAAGTTGTCTTACAATATAACGGAACGGCATATTGGAGAACTGGTCTCTATATTTTATGAACTTTAAAGTGAAATGATTATCTTTAAAACTGCTGCGGAGAAGGGATCTTACAGATGTTACTCGCTTAAGGAGGGCCGCAGATGTAGATAACTTCTTCACAATAAAAAGTAGCCACATATATATCGTCTAATGTATAAAATTCATTTTCAACGAAAACAACGAAGTGGACGTAGATCGGTCTTCCTCTGTAGTGCCTATTGTATATACAGTTTGTTTTAAATTACACTGACAAACTTCGGGAGGTGATTTCTCACTTCAAAACAGGACGAAAGTTCCTGTGATAAATGTTCGAAATTTGCATCATTTTGGAGCTATACAGGCTGCCGAAAGCGTGGGAAAATTAACTTTAAAGCTCCATATTTCTAACACCTCGAAAAGTAGAGCTGATGGGGCGTGCTACCGTCAAAGACTAAATCTGCACTATCCAAAAATGTATATTTCAAAATTCGGCAAGGGATACCGAGTGGCCGTGGCTCAGTGGTAGAGCGTTGTCTTAGCATTCGGGAGGTCGTAAGTTCAATCCCAGCGGCCGACCACCATGACTGAGGTTTTTCCAGGGGTTTTCCTTAGACCAGGCAAATACCGGATAGTACCTTCAACTTAGGTTCTGTCCGACACCTTTCACTTCCCCTATCCCGATAAAATTTTATAATATAGACTTACCGCGGAAAGACTGACGGTTTATTATATAGTGCGTGTGTCACTTATACAAATGTATACGCGTCCATTGATTTATATTATTGTTTCTTATGTGTCCATTAGCTACTGGGACAAGTCGTAGTTCTAGGTAATCGAGTCGTTTATTTCGCGTCGCAGTTGTTAGTGTTGCCAACCTATTTTAAATATACTCTAATTATAATCATTGTATGTTTAGTACACATTTAATGTTGCAAACTGTGCATTTGGTAGGTTAAACTTTGTGAGTTAAGTGGATAACGACTGCATTTTTCATAAGACCTTCACTTGATGACAAAAAGACTCACGCTGTGTCTGCTTTGAACATGCATATTTAGTAGCCATATATTATGAAGTACTAGATCGACTGCTTTTGACCAGGCACAAACTGGTGGGTATATCATGTAGAATATTACATTGCGTATAAATTTTGGTTAAAATAATCTTTTCCTCCCGTCAGTGTTTGGTTTGTTACATGTCAGAGCAGCTTGAGGCGTGAAGGCCAGGACCGGATTTATGCGTCTAGGCGCCCTAGGCCCATGACTTCCAGCGTCGCCCCTCACTCCCTTTTCACCTTCACATTTTGAAAAATTACTCTCCGTCCTCTCATCATTTAATGAGAATAATAATAATAATAACGAGAGCTGTGTTTACAAAATACGATTCCATATAACAGTATTATTAATAATTTGAATTGAAACTGAATTGAAAAATTCTTTATAGAACAGTGTCATTAAGTACACATTCCTACAGTGGCCAATTTTAATTAAATGGTAGGATACTTGTGGAAGACGGATTAATTACACTGAACAAGAAGGTAAAACAGACTATTTTTATTCACACAAAACACTTAATAATAAATAAATAAATAAATAAATAATAATAATTAAAAAACACCAGCATTGATGATAAATGACAATAATTAATATAAGTGTTGTCCATAAAACGGAATTTTATGTACCTTCAACATAAAGCACCTTCCTCCTTGCTTTCTTTCGGGCGAAGGTGTCGATTATGTCATCAATTCCTAATCATCCTTATTATCTTGGGTCAGCCTTCCCAGGGCGGGCATTCCCTCAGTGGTGTTCAGCGTTTGTGCGGTGAAGTGCCGAAATGGATCTCTCTCTCTCATTCAGTTGGTACCAGGGGCGCTGAACGCTATTCTTATGGCTATGTGGATGTTTGAATAAACACCAACCACATCAAACTGACGCAAATTCTTGTTAATATCAGTCAAGATCTTCCTATTTTTGTCTTTTTATAAAAATAGCTTTAAATGTAAACATTCTTCTATCAATGCAGGCTCTAGATCATTGGGCTACAAAGTCAGTAACTCCCTCGTGTGCATGGTTATTTTTTAGGTGTTCAGTCCTTTGACCTCTAGAAATCCAAATCTGTCCTGAAGCTGGGAATATTTTTCACCACGACTCCTCAGCTCTGAATGTAGGGCATCTAATATGACATTGAAAGCGTTCACAGGGAAGTTCTCAGACCCTGTAAATGAAGCTTCAACACCAAAGTTGATCCACTGATCGCCAGGTCACCGGTGATCGTGTTTTACACTTCCAGCTATTAATATTTTTTGGTTAAATATTTTTCCGTCTCGCGTTTTAAACAGTGACTTCTAATTTTTCCTTGTAAAGTGCGCCCCTAGGCCTGGGCCTAGTGGTAAGTCTGACCCTGGTTAAGGCTCTCTGATTTGAATTTGATTTATTTATGGCATTTAGGCATCTCAGGCTTAGTTTGGGATAAGGTGGGGGAGAGGTGTTGAAAGATAATCGCCCAGGCCCTAATTTGTAGATATCATCCCTGCATTTGTCTGGTGTGACGGGAAAATCCTGGTAAAAACTTTAGTCAGGATAGGCTGTTGTTGAGATCATTCCCAGGACCTTCCGAATGCTAAGCTACGCAGCTACGGCCACTCCGCCTGTGATTTTTAATAAACACTTCTCTACTGAATCCACTTTCCGTAAGTCTTTGTAGCGACCCCCGATCGCTACATATGTTACCCTCTCCACTTTTTTATTGTCTTCTTTTTTGTTCGTGCTTGGTCGGTGATATATTTTTTATTCTTTAGCCGACTTCGGCTAACTTATAAGTGTTTAATTTGTCTAGATGTCAAAGAAAGCGAACTATTCCGGTTATCTCTTTCATTGTTGTATTGGCGGGATTTTTATTCTTGATTGTATCTTCATTTTATTAATTATTCTTTGCATATTTTGTTGTTTTATTCAACAATTTTTCTTTCGTTTTAAATCTTCATAAATAAATTTAAAGATCTGATTGTTGATTTATTTCATTGAGCAGATTAGGCGATTAGGCCACACCTCTTCCTCTTTTTGTTTCTGATCCGATCCTCGTCTCTGATTACCTGTGGCCAAGAGAGAGAGTTCTGTTATGGTCGTCGATTTGTAAAAGCTGCACTGAACAAGGCTGCCTTCGATAATTGCATATGAAGTAAATTTATTATGCAGCCAAGTTTTTAAAGTTAATAAATATCAAAAGCATCCTCGTCTGATAAAATATAAATATTTGGTAGCGATCTTCTTCAAACTTCAAAAAGGTGAAAGCTGAATATTAATATTTTGCTGGCTGGCGTTTCATCGTCCATATTCGTTGAAACTGGAAGTGGACGACGTGAAGCATATGGTGGTTCGTCAGTGTGTGAGGTGATTTTTCTGTTTATATGTTGTGTACAGTGGTTCTTTTCTTTCGTTTCTTAAATAAAAATAAATATGATCATTTGTGGTGCTAAGCCCCTTTTCTTCAGTGTGTGTGTGAAAGTGATTAGTGTACCTACAGTATGTCAGTGGTTTTTTTTTTAGTGGAAACATGAGTGAAGTGGATATGTTCACTTAATTTGGCAGGCATCGGGGGTCTTTTTACAATCAGATATGTATTGGTTAATGTCTTAAAATTTCTCATTCTCTCTCTGAAATCCAAGTCTGGTTCACATATGTTTAGATAACGAGATTACAGCACGTTAATATTGGTTCGAAAGCGTTGAATATTTTACCTTGCACTATAGTTGATGCTACTTTTCAAATGCACGTTCTTTTCCCACTCAGCATTTTGTTTGTTTCTTTCGGATATTAGTGTGGTTTAAATTGCACGAAATCTCTACAGTTTGTCACTTTTTGTTAAACGTAAAATTAACCGATTCGCAATGTTTAATTTCGATTACCAGCAAAGTTTAAAATTCCTTCGTTGCTTTCGCGAACCGTAAGTCAGTCTACTCAATAGAAATTCCTAACTCTACGGTAGTATATCTTGACTGTATTATCAAATTGGAGGTTAGGTTGTACTAAGTTCAAGAATGAAAAATACATACGAAATATCTGACGACGAATTTGGAATATCCAAGTTAAATTTCTGCCGAGTAGTTATATTTGTAATTAATCTTTTTCATAGAAAGAAATGTTATGCTTCGGTGATCGTAGAAATTTTGTTTAACTGGGCTAAAGTGTAGAATACCTACCATATTTGTAAATTGAAAGTAACCTAATCGTTTTGGAAAATAAGTGTGTGAAATCTTGTCTGTGCTCATAGGCAGAGCGTTTCTGTAAACAATTGATTTACAGCATCTTTAACCACGCTTTGATACGTTAAATTCTCTTCAGAAACTTTTTTTTTTTTTAACGAAATTCAGCAATCAGTTTTTTGCATTACGTTTGTTATTCTTAAGCAAGAATAAATTATATTTTACCAGATATTCCTTGTGTTAAGGGTTTTATTAAGAAGTAGGTAGTTTACCATCTCTGCTATTGCTGTAAAGGTTCTCAACCTTCCGCTATTTCAGTCCGCGAAGTGTTATTTCATGTGTATATGAGAAAGTACTTCAGATGAAGTTGTTTTGATATTTGATTCGATGCTTCAGCAAACATTAGGGAATAGTCATATCAGTTGAGCTTATCTAAATTTCGTGATTAATGTTAACTAGTGAGCTGCTGCGTTGAGCCTTGTACATTTTAGGGGCCTAGTTGCGTTAGGTCACTAAAATAGCGTTTTGTGTTCTGCTTTCCTGCGGGATGTTCTCACCTCCTTCCCCCCCTTCCTTTGGAGGGCCTTTTTCCTGGTGTTCTGCGTTTTGGCACTTCTTTTCGGGCTTCTTCCATGCATGCTTCGTGGTTCTAGACTAGTACGTGTTCTATCTTCGATGGTCCTAGTCTGAAGCAAGGTACCCGCCTTGTCTTCAGGTCCGATAGCGATTATTTTGTTTTGTGCCCTCTCCTGTGGCGTAATGTAGGGATGTACCGATATATCGGTATCGGTGATAAAGCCACTTTTTGGAGTATCGGTATCGGCAAATGGACATTGATACTTACCGATACATTTTCCCAACTATTTTAATTTGTTTAATTTTAACACTCATCTTTCATGGATCTCTTTAGACTTAAAATTCGTCTAAATGATTATCGTTTACTGATACAATGCGTATAATTAGTTAAAAATTATTTGGAGAAAACTACGAGGGCTGATCAACAAAGACTGAGACTGATTGTTGTACCGCAGTTTCCTTTGTTGCCGAATGCCGGCACGTTTGATAGTTGAAAGAGTTGTGTTTCATGTATACTCACACTAGGTGGCAGCATTGTCGTATCGGTAGGTTGGGAGTAATCCGCTGTGTTTTAGACACTGCTTCCATTTCGCCTCACAACGTGCTGTGTATATGCATACAATGGAGGTTACACGTGAAGAACATTATGGAACAATAAAGTTCTGTTTTCGCTTGAACCATACAGCTTCTGAAACATACGAAAAGCTCAAGCAAGCTTACGGTGAAAGTGCATTACCTCGATCAACAGTGTTTCGGTGGTTCAAAGAATTCAAGGAAGGACGAGTTTCATGCGTTAAGCAAGGTGGAACTGGTGTTTGGGCCTCTTCTGTGACAGAAACGAACATCAATACTGCTGCTGTGATTGTCGGTGAGGATCGAAGGATAACATTACGTAAACTAAGTGAAGTGTTGCGAATTTCATATGGTAGTGTTTTTTCAATAATGCACGATCACCTCCATATGTCCCGTGTTTGTGCCCGTTGGGTACCACGACTGTTGACTCCGGAACAAAAGGCTGTGCGAGTTGAGACTTCCCGTGAGGTGCTGCGTTCCTTTGCTGAGGGAGGAGATGAGTTTCTTCAGTCAATTATCACTAGAGATGAAACTTGGTTACATCACTACGATCCAGAGGGAAAGCAAGCCAGCACAGTGTGGAAATCACCAGGTTCTCCCACATCAAAAAAGGCGAAAGTTGTTCCATCTGCAGGAAAGGTTATGGTAATCACGTTTTTTGATTGTAGAGGAATGATTTACCAGCATGTAGTTCCCCCTCACACTACTGTTACAGGGGCATACTACACTTCCGTTTTGGACACACTGAGGAAGCACATTGTGAAGAAGCGACCTGAACTTCATCAAAATGGTTGGAGACTTCATCATGACAACGCACGACCTCACGCCGCACTTCCAGTCATGGAATATTTAGCTAGATTCAACATCACTTGTGTACCACATCCACCTTACAGTCCCGATCTCGCTCCGTGCGATTTTTTCTGTTTCCATCTCTGAGGGCAAAGCTCCGCGGTACTCACTTTGAGAACTCTGAAGCAGTGGTGAAGAAGTGTGAGGCGATTCTGAAGGACATATAAAAAAATGACCTGCATCACGTGTTCCAGGAATGGCAGGAACGTTATAAAAAGTGCATTCACTCAGGAGGGGAGTACTTTGAAAAAGATCATGTGAACATAGAGTTTGCGTAATAAACACATGTGTAAAAAATCAGTCTCAGTATTTGTTGATCAGCCCTCGTATTACTGGTTAAAAACAAATAGCTCTAGTTGATAAATAATTTTAACGCTTTTAACTTCGCTTAAATAACCCTTTTATTTTATTGTGATTGAAATTCAAATTCTTTATTGTTCGTAACATTAGAAATGCACGAACATGGTCAGTTGATTCAATAGTCTACATAGGCATTATATTTATGCCTATGTAGACATTAATCTACACATTAAATTTTCTAACTGTACACATTAACCTGTAGTTCAGCACGTATTATTTTATGTTTGCATTATATGTAAATGTATGTAATGGTGACTCGTAAATACAATGTAAGTAACTATCAAAATATATTATCACTCTAAATATCAACCACTGACACTTAGAATTAAGATTTCACTATGCAAGGATTTGATGCTTTTTAGTTCACTTTACGTGAGATGAACTAAGTTTAGAGGAAATATATTTTCTGTGTGCAACGTAATATAAAATTCTGCTTTATGTTTTTGTATATGAAGTTTTGGCCTTATATCTAATATATATTATTACAATGTCGATAAATTCATTATTTTGAAAAATTCTTATAATATATAGGAAATGTGTCCAAAAGTATCAGTATCGGTGGAAGAGTGGTATCAGTACATCCCTAGCGTAATGTAGGCTTGTCTCCCAGGTAGGTTTTGCCTCGTTATGTGAAGTTTTGGGTAAGCCCCCTTTCGGCAACAGGTCTCCTCTGGCCCCTTGTTTGCTTTTGTGTCTACCTGCCTTTGAGGAGAAACTCCGAAACATTACATCTTCCATCCCGTTATTTTGAAGAGGAAATAAAAAAATGATTTTCCGTAGCTCTCTATCTCGTTATCTCCACTGGATTTATTTTACGTAAGTTTTCTGCCCTTGGGTCTTCATCATTGTCTGTTCAGGGTAGGTATCATATATACATATCTTCAGCAATAATATTAGTACAACTCTTAATGTGCGCGCGGTCATGGGTTCAATTCCCGCCGGAGTTCATTGAATGGAGTGGTTCGGAGTCTACTGTACTAAAAACTGTAGGTCTCGTCGTTAGAAGCTTACCAGCTCGTTTAGGATGTTAATCAATCGTACATTTGTTACGGTGGACGTTCTCCTTCCTTTCGAAATTAATGACCTTTCTTCTTACTTACGTGCAGTCGGCAGCAAATATTTGCACCCAGTCGTAAAGTTTCTTCTCCGGATAACTTTGAAATGGATAGACTGATTTGAGTACTGCTATCATAGACTTAAAGAGAATGTGATTTTCTGTAACATACACAGACAACTATACTCAAATTGATTTATCCATTCCAAAGTTATTCCGAGAAGAAATTTTACGACTTGTCAACAAACGTTTGGCGCTGACTGTACGTTAAAGAGTTCAGAAAGTAAATAAATATAAAATATAAACCGTGAGGTTAATAATTACGTAACAGCCTACAGAAATTCAAAGTAAGAGAAAGAGAAGTAGTATATATACATTGGGGGAGGGGGTAATGTAACCTTGGATGAAACTTCTTGCTATGTATAGCAGGTCACGAGGAATGCACACATACGCACGCGTGTACACACACACACACACACATTATACATATGATTTATAAAACAAGGTTCTAATTGTTAATAAGTCACGTTAACAACCAACACTTAGTAGCAGGGATTATCTCATGCTTACGAGAGGTGCCTCAGCTACACATGCAGATGCGTGGGAAAGAACATAAACAAAACGATGCAGTCAAGGTTGATTGAAGCTAGCTTGTCAGTTTCAGCTTCTAGTAAAAGATTCTATGTATACAGAGTTTCCCTAAAATAATGGCCAACATTTACGACGTGATTGCCAGCATCAAAACAAGTAAAAACGTTCCTATGAACATTGGTGAAGTTCCACTTCGTTTTGGAAATACAGCGTTTCAAACTTGGAGCGCAAAGTCGACGCCTAACAATGGGGGGAAAGTGAATAATTCTCAATAAATCAGGAACGACGCATTGAATGAAAATTTCGTTTGCGGAAATTTGTTTCTGACAACATGGTAGATATCAGGAGTGAAAACACGATGTAACCGGGTTGTCAGTGTTGCCAACACGATATAAAACTTATTTTTTGGTGGCGACATACGTAAAACACACATCGCAGTGTTGCAAACTGTGGATGAAATATCCTTGGAAATTACGTAGTTTGTATAAGATCGTGGACCCTTTCTCTCTTATCCTCATCCTTATTCAAAGAAACTTTTTATACTTGTTTTGATGTCAGGGATCACTTCTTAAATTTTGACCACGTGACAAAGATAAGGGGTTTCCCCCGTATCGGGATGGGTGTAAGCCATAGTGCTGTTGCCGCCCATAAAATTCATGTTATCTTAAATTTTGCAATCATATTTTTGCAATTATCGCCTTCATTTAGCTACCTATTAGGACAATATTTTCCTCAAAAGTGCGTCATATGATTGTGTATATGTCTGTAAGTAAGCAAATGTATACGGTGTTTGAATGTATTTATTTGTTTATATAAGGAAAGCCAGTTGACGTCTACAAAACTTTTTTCCATAGCTGTCCAACATGCAAAACTCACGGCTCCCCAAAGTCATCCCAAATTATGAGGTGACTTTGGCCAACTCTTAGGCCTTTTCTAGGAATCATACCATGGTATAACAAAGCAGGTAGAGTAGGTGGGCAGCGATGGATGGCAGTTTTCGTTGTTTAGACCATTGAAATGTCGAGGCGTTGCTTTGAATTTTGATGGCGACCCGTGTGTGACTTTACTTTCGTCCCCGCCTCAGATGTAAAAGTTACAAGAGCAAAGTGTGGAAATGTTGAAAAGCAATGGATTTACTTTTGGAGCTCCAAAAAAGGTAAAATTTACAAAAGAATGTAATATTTTACGTGGTTTTGAAACGCAAAATAATTATAACAACGGAATGCCAGGCATGGGAGTACAGAAGCAAGTCCAGCGTTCTGGCCGGAATTAGAGCCCAGACCGCCCGATTCGTAGCTAGACGCGCTGCCGGCTGAGCCACCGCGACTCGCAGATCTCGACAAATATTGACAACAGTTCTTGGTTTTGCAAAAGACAATCGAAGTCGCATTCAAGGGATTTATATGCGCAAAGTTGATTATTGAGGCATGGGCAGGTCTCGAAATGAAAAATTTCACGAAACGGAACGCTTTACCTTTGTTCGCATGCTATTGTCGTTTTTCGTCTATGATCACCATATTGATGAGACCTAGAATTTTGAGTGGCAGACTGGTCTCCCGACTGCAACCAGTGTAAGTTATTGGCGGGAGAGGGGTCACCTCGGTTTCCTTCCTGGGGTCCGACTGGAAGAATTGCATCGTAGCAGAAAAGGAAACAGTTAAAAGAGTTAGGACGTGAAGAATTTAGCTACGTTCCAATCATTTTCATGTCCCTCTGTTAAACCAATCTACGTTATTCTTGTACCATAGGTACAGCTGTTATTTTTTTATATGTGGGTCAACAAAAATAAATATTTGTTGGTTTTGTAATAAGCACAAGCCCTTTCATTGATGTCGGTATACTAAAACGAGTAGGCATGCTTGTTCAAACACCTCGGCCGACCAACCTGACAGATTTTCCAGGATTTCCTTAAGTTACACAGGCGAATGCCGGGATGGTACCTTAAGGCTCCTCGCTACTCCCTTCCCCACTTTTTAAAACATTTTTCAAAATATTTCAGTCTAATAGCATTATCAAAATTTTAATCTCTAGTACTTACAAATTACTATGAAATACAAGGGACAGCGATCTCGAGACCTTGTACATTGATGAGTGATACGTTGTTAATTAAATAATGACGTCATAATCTTTGAATGTTGAATCTTCTAATTTTGAAATATTTTGAAAAATGTTAAAAATTGGGGGATGGAGTAGCGAGTAGCCTTAGGTAAGGCCCTGACCGATACCTACCCTATCCCGGCATGAACCAAAGGTGCCAAAAGGTCATAAATCAAATCGAAACTTTAATATTACTTAACTTTTTCAGAATAACCGAAGCAGCTCACATTGGTACTTGTGAATTTGTCGGGTAAACTTTCACAGTTTCTTTGCACGTGTGCATAGAAGTTGTAACTTTGCATTAAATTTTTTCGAAAAGTTCAAATCGTACAATGTTTGACTGCCGTTGTATTTCGTTTGCTAAAATTATAATGGGCTTAAATGCCAAGAGGAGGTAATTTTTGTAATTGTCGAACTCAATAACTATGACCGATTTACTTACTCATTCACTATTTGCTTAGAAAGGAAGAGATAGGTGATAACTGATGAGTTACACACCATCTGGCTGATGACCCGAGAACTCTGTATAAATAAGTAGTTACTGTTTCTCGTTTATAGACACGGAACATAAAAATAATGCGAAGATGAAGATTGAAGACTTTCTGGTTGTGAATGGAGTCTTACATTGAGCACTTTGCCAGTATAATAATTCGAATACAAAACTGAGGACGAAATTCAGGTGTGGTAGTTGAATAAGCTAAAGCGCAGTGTTAGCCGGTGATGTACGCTTTCACACAAGATATAATTGCTTCTTTCATTATTGTTTTGTTCGATGTACGCGTGAGCACAATAAGCGAAAATAATATATTGGTAGTTTATTTCAACATCCAGATCAGTATTTACGACACTATGTAGCAGCTTCCAGACTCATTTTTATCATAAAGTGAACTATTTTCTGGAACTAATGATCCGAACGTTTGCTCTGTCATTCTATTTTATAGCTAGAAGCCTTTTGTGGTGCTGACGTCACTGTTTCAGGAATCATTTTTCGGGTAATTTGTCTTGTTCCTTTGTGATCAGTCATCTGTAGAAGACAGTCGTTTGTCTTAGGCCATAAGAAGAAACAATTGTTTACGGTGCATTTATAATATCCTAATAAGCGTATAGAATAGGAGGAATATGTCTTAGAAAAATACGTATTTACTGAGAATGTGTTTCGCGTTAGCCACCTTTCATTATCTGAAGACTGTCACATCAAAAGGAGCTAAACGTCATTTTGGATGACATTAATTTAACGTACAATGATGTCACTGTGAAAAAAATAATAGAAAGAAAAAAACCACTGTCAGTATGACTGAAAATTTTATCAGGCTTGTAATAAAGGTTTTTATTTGCCTTATTCACAAATTTTAATTGTCACTTATACTCTTTTGGTATGGCACCGTTCATTTAATTTCATTGATTTACATAAGATTTTGTATTCAAGTTTCTCACATTATTAAAAAAGAAAGTACAGTTTAACATCTTAAAAGCATAATTTGTACACCTCAAATGATTCTACTTTTCATCACCCACATTCCTTTTCATTTCCGGTCACTATTTGGACACTTTTTAAAAATTTCTCGCACTGAATTAGTGTTCGAATTGACAAATATTAATTTGGGGGATGCTTGAGATAGTATTTGAACTGTTTTAATTGCAAGCTGTGCGACTTTCATATCTTCTGTTCTGTTTGTCCTACCATGAAAGCTAACCAAGACAGATCATAATACGAACATAGCCATTTGAAAGGAGGAAGTCTGATCACTCGAAGTAGTCCTAAGCGCTTCCGCGTAGAGGCTCTGCACTGAATTTGACTGGTTTCCAAGGATGTTCAATAAAGTGTGATTTTGTAGTATTTATCTTGACACTTCGACATCAGTGTTTTATTCTGAAGTTTTACCAAACATTTAAGTTTCCTCCATCGTTAAAAAGAAATTTGATGAGAGTTGTTTGTTCATGTGGCGTGAGAATTTCGTGCATTACCTTGCAGTCGGGGAAGATGATATGCTATGTACCTGATTCCCGAGTTCTTCGCAGTACTTTCCCTGTTCTTCATAGGCATCTCACTGTACGCATGGAACATAACATAGATCCTTTTACTCATCCGTTCTTGCCGTAAAGCCATGGACAAGACAGACAGACACCTTACCAAAATTTGACTCATCGCTTTTGCCATCTGAATAAGAACCATAGCATCAATGACCGTGTCTGAATTTCCATAATTCAGCAGTGGTAACGTTCTCCTGCAAGTATGTTGCTAAAGCAACTTTGCTAGTCTTTCACAACAAGCCCATGGTAAAGGCACTAAGGGATGAGAGAGGACATTTCATTTTAAGGTTCCAATTCTGTGCTGTCACAGTGATTCGACCAAATAGTATATTTGTACACTGGTTGGGAACGCTGACAACCGAGGACGCGGATAGCCACAGTATTTTTCAATTGCAGAACAACACCAACAACAAGGAGAAGGATTTTGTAAATGAAAGCAACCTTAGTAGATGTGGGCCTAGAACTAGGGTACCTTCGTTTTCAATGGATGAAAATACGATGTTCACCTGTCATGTAGGATTACTGTACACAATGGAGAGATTAATGATGTGAGGATGATAAATGATCCTGCGTGACGTTTTAATCGGCTTATCTCGTCACTTTTGACAGGTGCTGTCAGTTTGACATGAACAAAGCGGTGCCGCTACAATGGTGGGTGACGATATACTAGGGCATAGAAGACTTTACAATGTTTTGTTGAACAAAGGAATCTTGCCGTATTTGTCCTACTTGGTTTAATGCCTTCTATTCATTGAGAAATGATAAATAATCCTGCATGACGTTTGAATCGGCTTAGCATATTACTTTTGACAACAGGTGTCAGTTCGACATGTGAAAGGACGATACCGCTGGAGTGGTGGGGATTTGTGGTGGTATGTGTAGCTGCGTTTGCGCATGTGCGAGGTTGTGGTTAAAGTGTGTTGGTGATCAGGTGTCATTATCAGTTGCTATGGCCACCTCAAGCATGGACAAGGCTATTAAGAGTGTCGTTAGTCCAGTCGTACCTGCGGATAAGTCTTCCGCCCCGTGCAAGTGTTCTGCTCGGTGGGTGGATGAACCGTGTATAGTAGCAAGTATTCATCAGTATGGGGTTTCCGATTGCCTTTTGTGTATAGGATGTTATACGAATCAACCGAGCCAACGTGACCATATTTGTACCGGTCATTGCGGTGGCTATTTATTTCCGGACGCCAGCCCTGAAGATATATCGACATTGTTTGGGGGTCGTACAAAGACCATTTTACGTGACCCGAAGACAGTGGATGGTTTGTTTGCAACGTACATGAAATCTCACGAGTCGGCTCCAGCAGCATTAAAGGAAAAGTTCGACTGGGGTCTTCAACGCATGCTGAAATTAAACCGTGGTGCGTTGGTGGATATGTTGTTGTCCAAGGATATGGAAGCCCCCTTCAAACCCAAGTGATCTGTGTATTGTAGTGGACCCTTACTATGTGGTATTTTCATACTATATGTACTCCACGTGTGTCTGTAGTGTCTCTCAGTGTAATCCTTAGAGTACATAGTGGATAGTGGTAGTATGGCGCAGTGTGCTAGTTGTGAAGGCGACTTTATTTTGGATAAATGTGTGTTGTCCACCATTGGTGCATACTTACAATCCAACCCAATTCAATGTACCGAGTGTAATTTACGTAAGGCCCACAATTGCCTGTACGTTTGGAATACGGGTACAGTGATTGCGCAGCATGTATCAAGTCATATGAACGATCCAGAACTGTTTGGTGAATATTATTCCATTTTTGTTGCCCAGGGTCATACTCATATTTTGAAGAGACCTTTATTAAACATAGTGCATCAGTTTATTAAGGATCCAGAGTGCATTGCACAGTTGATTCCTTTAGTGCTTGAACAACAGCAGCAGCTGAACCCAGTGGGTTTACGTGTATTGTGCGCACGGCAGTACATTATTGATTTTCAAGGTTTTAAGATTTCCGCCAACGAGTACATTATCCGTGAATTTTGTTTGGTTGCGTGTGATGCTACACTAATATTGCATTGCCTGTTAAAATTACCCTGTGAACGTTCGGATTTAGCTGTAGGGTACCAGCGTCAAGTGGATTGGCTAACTAATAATTTGCACGGTTTAGAGTGGAATAGAACCAATGGGTTTAGTGTATTACACGTTCGCTATCTTGTTGCGCAATGTTGTGAGAGGGGGCCATCTTTTACTGTAAGGGTAATGAGAAGATGAGTGTTTTACGTAAGATTTTGCAGTTGGCGAATGTAACAAACCTTGAAGATCAAGCCTGTCCTGCGTTGGTCCTGCGTTGCGCACACTACAGTTTAAAGTTGATATTACCAACTGTACGTATCATCAACCAGTGCAAGAGTATGCATGTGCATTGCGAACCTGCATACAGTTACAGTGTTGGATGAAGTTACAATCGGCAAAGGTGGTGGATGACATATCCACATTACACTTGTAGTCTTAGTACCAATAAATATATACCAACCATGATATAAGGTGATTGTCATTTCTTGAAATGAAACCCAAAACACAAAGGGATTAGAGGTAAAAAAAGTTTTTATTACATGAAACTACTCTACTACATATGATCTTACAACTAAACTACTCTACTACAAAAGGTGTTACAATTTACATTTTGATTGCTTTTTTATTTTTCGGACATACTCTTGTACAAGTTGATCATTCCATGTTGGGTTGGTGGTGAACAATTTTGAATTAATATTTACATTTCGTACTTTGAAGTACAGATATACAATGCAAAACATACCACATAACAAGGAATGATCAGCTTGGTACTGAATGTCATTGACATGGTAGACTTTACAGTTTCTTTGGAGGAAATGAACAAGTGGTTTAGACGGGGGTTGAGCAAGCGGATCAAAGTAAAAACCCCGTCGTCGACTATTAATATACAAGGTAACCCAATGTGTACCTTCACGATACGATGGACTTAGGTTTACAATTAAGGCAACAGGTGGTTGTACGATTGCAGGTATTGTGTCCAGTGCATAAATGCCACTTAATACGGATGCTGTACGGCAATCGCGCAACGCCACGTCTAGTAGGTCACTGTTCCACATAGTCATGTGGAGGTACACTCATCATCATCATCATGTACTGAACGTACACTGGAGCTAGGAGTAATGGGGGAGGGGTTATATACACATGGTGGATCGTGGGAGATGTGCTAAATCATGGTACTGTAGATATTTAGCATAACACTGAGCCTCGTACAGTGCACAGCGAAATGTTGGAAACTGGTGCTGGTAATGAGCACAATGACTGGCAGGAAATAACAATTGAATGGCTTTGGGACACTGTACATCCTCGAGGTTAACAACGGTACGACCTAGAAGCTGTTGTAGGTACCTCTGTCTACGCTCTCCATGCGTGTACAGAGTATCAATGCATTTTGTATACTTAACAAGGATACGTTGTAATTCACTGTATGAAACATCACCATCGGACCAATCAATACCAAATACGTGTGTGGCTAGGTAATCATTATCCAACTGAATGGTGAGTGGGAGTTCACTAGGATCAAAGGGAGCTTGGAATACCCAATTTTGCATGGTATTAGCATCGGGACTTACAATGGCTACTTCTTTGACGATGTAATCCTCATCGCCGGTTTGGTCAAAGGCAGAGAAATGAATAATCGCACGCATGCTGTTGCCTACTCACTACTGAGAGAAGGTACCAGTATACACAACCTTTTATACTATTGCTGACACATTAAAGCGTATTATCGGTGTAAATATTACGGTCCTTATCGATTTGGATCAGGGAATCAAACTGGGCATAGACAACACAGGTGATGGATTGTGCTAAACGTTCAGTAAAACCAATTTTAATATTAACAGGAGAATCCTTAACAACATCCCATGTTGTATCGTCAAGAGTACTTGTTGGAGACAGTATAAATGCATACAATGTATATCCATTAGGATATTCGTGAAAGGTAATAGTATGTCCTTCATTCTGGTGAAATATGCCAGTACCGGAAAACAAGGTATGGTAACACGGTAAGAACAAATTGTTTGCAAAGTCTGGTGTCAATGCCGTGGGAGGATATGATTTTGAACCTACTTGCACCTGAAGTTGATTTAGATCAAAGTGTTGGAATTGGAAGGGATTCTCATTGTATTGACCATTGAATGCCGTATTTGCGAGGAACCCAATCACAAGACCTTTGGGAACGTTACCCAAAAATACATTAGAGAGAGTGTACGTCGATACGTTTTGGGGGATGGTATGCACACGTGTTTCCACACGTGTCAATGGTAGTTTGGCAGTGTTTTTAAGCATATAGCTATTTAACTGAAGTGCTAAATCCGCTGATATATCCATACGGCGGGCATACAGTATGACTTCATCTAGGTGAACTCTATAATTGGAATTGGCGGCACCCATGAGACAGAAAGCATCTTTACTACGATGAAGTTTTACACGTAGGGATACCTTATTAGGGAGTATACGGTCAATGCTGGCAATATCCGTATACAATCGACCCATCATTTCAAACTGAGCACTCCCTGTAACATAGGCTGTACGTTGTTGAAAGCCTGTATTGGCATTACCTAACGTATTAAACTGGCCGGCTGTATCCTTATACCATAATGCACTGGTCAGGTGGGTATTAGAGGCATCTCCAGAGTAATTAAGTACGGTTTCAAGGTAGGCCCGGTAAGGATACGTGCCTGATGAAGATGAAATAACCTTATCGTTGAGGGAAATATCAACTTGTGCAAATAGTGAATGCAAGAAATTATTCACAGGGGCTACGATATCGCCAGCAACAGCAGGTGGACCCGCTGCGGCTACTGCTAGATTACCCCCTTCAGCGGTCTGAATTCTACATCTTACGTAGAGGTAAAGGTATGCTGGATGTATATACTCGGACGTATCTCCAGAAATAACAAACTCAATAGGTCCTTCGGAAGTGAGTGTCGATATGGGTCGGTATTCCACCATTCGAGAGGATTCAATGGCGGTTTGCGTCATGGGAACAGATACGAAATCGAATTCATTGGTACAACACTCGTTACTACCGGGTGTAAGGAAGGACATTGTATTTAACTAAAGATGTCACGTGTTCGTTTACTTGTACGTTTACGGTGGTTTACTGGTGGTGGTCCAATACGTCTGCGTGCTCTACGTGTGCGTGCCCGTCGTCTACCGCTCCCAGTAAGCAACTGACCCAACTTAGTTTCTGCCTTAGTCTTTAAACTCGACCCCGCCTCCCGCATTCGTGCCTTTACGGATTCCTTAACAGGGCGATTTTCCAACACATCGCCAGCAACCTGAATTCCTGTCTGTAGTGCCTGTCGACCCACGGCCTTTGCACCCTGTTTAATGAATGGCATTGCGAATCGAAACAGACCACGGAATAGACTTCCGATACCATGACCACGTTGATGTACAGGTCCTGCGAAATAGGGTATTCCACGACCACGATGTACAGCTACTTTCATTTTGAGAGACGTGT